>DWJN01001809.1:0-16821 GCA_018248895.1 Carystus phorcus | reverse complement strand
GGTGCGCCATCTTGTCACTTGCCATCTGTCAGCGGTAGCGAGTGGACGGGCCCTTGGAGCTGTGTACCTACTTACTGTAATTGAGTTGTTTTATTATAAAACCTAACAAGACAATAGCGGACATCACATTGGCGACGAGTAAAAGCGCAGTAAGTAAAATAGTGCTCTAAATAAGTGCCTGCTAACAAATATTGGTCAACAAAATTTGAAATGATTTTAAAAAAGAAAAAGGAATAGTGATCAGTAATTCCATACGAAGTGAAAATAATTGGTTTGTAGTGAAGACGTGTTCTTTAATGAAACTTATAATTTTATACTTATGCAGTCGTCAAGTGGGTATATTTAGAAAATGCAATAAATGAACTGTTAAAATGTAATTTAACACATTTGATAAAATTTAGTCGCAAATAACCAGAGTGGTAAGTTTATTACGCTAATTTGTTTTGCCTGTCATTGTTACTGTTACACGATCTTTAACAGGGATTAGATAATAGCTGTGATCAATATATGTGCGATTACGTAACTAACTGCACGAGTTCACAACAATGTTAACATCACAGGTTAACTAAATTTTAGGACTGTAATGTTTTCTTGTTTATTGTAACTGCCACAATAGATAAATTTAATAACCTATAATTTTAATAAGTGCATATAAACCACTTCAAACATCATATTCAAATACATTGTTGACCAAAACTGTTTGCAAATATACTAATAAACGAATTGAGCATAATCTACCGCACAAATACTCAATATAAATGTCCCAACGAGCGTGACAAACGCGGGTATCGTTGATTATTCGTTTTAACAAAGTACCTATGACTTCGTAGTACGAACTATGAAGTTGTATATTTACTACACGAGTAAGTCTTATTAAAACGAAATAAACGTTGCAAATCAAGGCTAATATTTAACATAACCGTATCTTGTACTGTCTATCGTTATCAATAAATGAATTTAATACCTTTATACCTTATTATAACAAATGTGTTTATCTACTTATACAATAACGATTTCCGTTAGGTATGTCTTAAACTAATTTAATCGAACTTAATTTATTATTATCAATCCATCATGAGAAATGAATTATTACGTATAGAATGTTTCAATCAAATTCATTTATTTACAATATTCCTTTATTATTTATATTACTAAATTATTTTTTTATGCAAATTGTCGTATAATATACATATGGATTATCTTGTCTATCAACGACGTATATTTAAAAAGAAAAAAAAAGAACCTAAGAGATTCCTCCTTCAATTGCAGATCGTCCAACATGTCTCAACCACAAATTTCGACTATAGAACCGTTCGATTGTGACGGTGATCCAACTTCCATAAGCTCCCGTTGGGAAAAATGGAAACGCGCTTTAGAAATATACTTTATAGCGACCAAGATTAGTGACCAAAACCAAAAACGCGCAATACTATTACATTCAGGTGGAATGGCACTACAAGATGTATATTTTAACATACCCGGAGCTCATATACCGGATCCTAATGCCTCTGACATTTATGACACTGCCATCAAAAAGTTAAACGAGTACTTTTCTCCTAAACAAAGCTATTTATTTGAAAGACATATTTTTCGGTTGATGAAACAAGAACCAGACGAAAAATTTGAAACATTTTTAATTCGTCTTAGGAAACAAAGCTCTAAATGTAATTTTGGTAATGAGGAGGAAAATCTTATTGATCAAATAACAGAAAAGTGCAGCTCAACTAAATTGAGGAAGAATATTTTGCTGCTAGGCGATACAGCAACAATAGAAAAAATAATATTAGAGGCTAATTCCTTAGAAACAGTACAACGACAGTTAAATGAGTTTCACGATAGACAAAGTACAAGTGCAACAAGTACTAGCCTTAACAAAATAGATATTAATAGAACAAAGCAACGATATCTCAAAAGAGAGGTTGATCTTTGCAGCCGGTGTGGCAGCAAAAATCACAAGAGTGACAGTAGTTCCTGCCCTGCAATTAATGCTAATTGTATCAAATGTGGGTTCAAAGGTCATTTCCACAAACATTGCAGAACAAGGGCCAATAAAAGAAAAAATGCTAACCTCTCATCAAAAAGCGACAACAAAGCTAAAAAACCCAGAGAGGATACAACCAAGAATGAGCAGCCTACATCGGTAGACTATATTTTCCACATCGACGATGATGCAACGATAGATTGTCAGGTAGGTGGAGTTAACATTAAAATGCTGATTGATTCGGGTAGTAAAGCGAATATAATTAATGATAAGACTTGGAATCATATGAAACAATTCAAAGTTGTTGTATCTAACCAGGAAAAGTCCTCTGACAAAACGTTTTTGGCTTATGGGGCCAAACATCCCTTAAAAGTTTTGGGTACATTTGACGCAGAAATAAAAGTAGGTCCCAATACTTTAACTACAAAATTTTATGTCATAGAAAATGGTTCAAGAAATCTTTTAGGTAAAGAGTCTGCTATCTCTCTTAACGTTTTGAAATTAGGTTTCAATGTAAATGTCGTTGAGCAAAAACAATTTCCTAAATTTAAAGATATTCAGTTAGAAATTGCTATTGACAGAAATGTCACCCCAGTTTGTCAACCGTATAGAAGAGTACCTATTCCCTTAGAACATAAAATTAATAAGAAAATAGATGAATTAGTAGAAATGGATATTATCGAGCCTGTGAATAAACCATCTTCTTGGGTTTCTCCGATGGTACCAATTTTGAAACCTGATGGCGATGTTCGTATTTGTATAGACATGCGGGCTGCTAATAAAGCAATTATTAGAGAAAATCATCCTCTGCCCACTATGGAGCAACTAATTCCCAAATTTGGCAAAGCTAAATTATTTTCAAAATTAGATATTAAAAATGCTTTTCATCATGTTGAACTTGTTGAAAGTAGTAGAGAAATTACAACCTTCATCACCAGTAAAGGACTATACCGGTACAAAAGGTTAATGTTCGGCATATCATGTGCGCCTGAACACTTTCAAAAAATTATGGAGAAAATGCTATTGCCATGTGACGGGGTTGTGAATTTTATTGACGATATTGTAGTTTTTGGAAAGGATGAAACCGAACATGACTCGCGACTTCAGAATGTAATTAGGGTGCTCAGAGATAACAACGTTTTGTTAAATAAAAGTAAATGCGTTTTAAACGCAAAAGCGATTCAGTTTCTTGGCCACGAACTTTCGCCATCAGGAATTAAACCCCTTGATAAATATATTAAGGCTATAGAGACATTTAGAGCTCCGGAAACTGTCGAAGAAATCCAAAGTTTTCTCGGTTTAGTTAATTTTGTTGGAAAGTGGATTCCAAATTTGTCAACCTTAACGGAACCTATTCGACAATTACTTCGAAATAAGATTCATAAAAATGCTAATATAACACCATTTTGGCAAAAAGCACAAATCACGGCTTTTAACGATTTGAAAAGACGTCTCTCCAAGATCAATACTCTTGGCTATTATGATCCAAAAGATCGTACCCAAGTAGTTGCGGATGCTAGCCCCGTAGGTTTAGGTGCTGTACTTATTCAGTACGATAACAATGGACCCCGTATCATTGCTTTTGGCAATAAAAGTCTGACAGACGTTGAAAAACGTTACTGTCAGACAGAAAAAGAAGCATTAGCCTTAGTGTGGGCAATTGAACATTTTCACATGTATTTATATGGCAAGAAGTTTGAACTTGTTACAGACCATAAGCCCTTGGAAGTGATATTTGGCACCAGATCAAAGCCTTGTGCGCGAATCGAGCGATGGGTTCTTCGATTACAGGGTTATGATTATAAAGTCATTTATAAGCCTGGTAAATCGAATATAGCAGATCCTTTGTCCCGTCTGTGTACAGGTACCAGCACGCAAAAAAGTCCTCTAGAAGATGAACATCATGTCAATCAGATAGTTCAGTATGCGCGACCTGTAGCCTTGTCTCTCAAATGTATAGTTGAAGCTTCAAACGAAGACGGTGAGTTTAAGTTAGTAAAAGAAGCCCTTATGAATAATGTTTGGGATAGTTCAGTAAATAACTACAAATTATTTCAAAACGAACTCTGGCTACATGATGGCATCTTATTAAGAGGAAACAAGATAGTGATTCCTATTAAATTAAGGCGACAAGTTCTGGCTGCGGCCCACGAAGGGCATCCAGGCATCGTAAATATGAAATCTAGGCTGCGCACAAAGGTTTGGTGGCCAAAAATAGACAGAGATGCTGAAATTACTGTAAAAAATTGCAAAGGGTGCACATTAGTCTCTGCACCCAATCCTCCTATACCTATGAAAAGGCGCGAACTTCCTTCCAAAGCTTGGGTAGATACAGCTGTTGACTTTTTAGGTCCACTTCCTAGCGGCGACTATCTTTTGGTGATCATCGACTATTACAGTCGATACAAAGAGATAGAAATCATGAGATCTATCTCTACCCACGACACAATAAAAGTATTAAAAAAGATATTTTCACGTACAGGCAATCCAGTTAGTATAACGGCCGATAACGGTAAACAATTTTGTAGCCATGAATTCAAAAAATTTTGTACAGAACAAGGAATCAAGGTATTCAACACAATACCATACTGGCCTCAGCAAAATGGTGAGGTAGAGAGGCAAAATAGGGACATTCTCAAACGGCTACGAATTAGTCAATGCGATAAATCAGATTGGAAAGATGATTTGTTGAAATATTTAACAATGTATAATAGTACGCCTCATCCATCTACAGGAAAATCACCGTCGGAACTGTTCTACGGAAGACAATTCAGAGACAAGCTACCTTTTTTAACAGACCTCGAAATTAACTATGATGACTCGGAAATTAGAGATCGAGATAAAGAAATCAAATATAAAAATAAATTAAATGAAGATAGGAAAAGGAAAGCTACAGAAAGGGAAATAGAAATAGGCGAGAAAGTGTATGTCAAGAATTTAATAAAAGAGAATAAATTAGTTTCAGAATTTAATCCAACACCTCATACAGTTATTAACGCTGAAGGAAGTGATGTAAATGTAAGAAACGATGAGACTGGTCAGGAATATAGGAGAAACATTGTACATCTTAAGAAAGTAGAAGGTCAATGGAAAGTTGTTGATAGCGAGGAAACACATGCTAAGGAAGTTGATTAATTATAAATTATTAGTATGATTATTT
Organism: Carystus phorcus; assembly: GCA_018248895.1. Taxonomy (NCBI): domain Eukaryota; kingdom Metazoa; phylum Arthropoda; class Insecta; order Lepidoptera; family Hesperiidae; genus Carystus; species Carystus phorcus. The sequence continues at coordinate 11,680 of DWJN01001809.1, read as the reverse complement.
GTTAACACTAATGTTGTATTCTATTATAAACACTCCAGCCAATTTATAATTATTACAAAAAGGAAGAGATGTGATATACAACGGTTTATTAATAAATGTAGATATACTCTCAAGGGTGCGCCATCTTGTCACTTGCCATCTGTCAGCGGTAGCGAGTGGACGGGCCCTTGGAGCTGTGTACCTACTTACTGAAATTGAGTTGTTTTATTATAAAACCTAGCAAGATAATAGTGGACATCACAGGAACTATGAGTGTATAGCGTTCTTATAGTATTGATAGTATAGACTGACGCGATGGTCTCTCGGTGCGCGTGCAGCAGCGCGGCGGCGCGGGTGGGGCGTGCGGCGTGGTACCGCCGCAGCAGCGCCGCGATGCGGTGCACGAGCGCGCCGCTGCCGCCGCCGCCGCGCTCCCCGCCCCGCTCTCCGCCGCCAGTCTTCACCATGCTCAGGAAGCACTCCAGGATGCCGTGGATCTCCTCACTGACACAGACACGATCACTTTGATAAGATTAGATACATAGATTACACGTATAAACTAAACACCAAGAAATGTAGTTTAGCTAGTTTAAAAATATTACGAATAAGCCGAATGGGGTGTAAGGCAGTTTTTATATGATAACTAGCTTACCTGGCTGGCGGCACGAAGAGGTCCCGGTCGGGCAGCATCTCGAGAGCGGCCAGCAGGTGGTGGTGGTGCTTGGCGCGCACCCCGCGCAGCAGCGCGCCCGCCAGCGGCAGCGCCCGCTCGCCGGCGCCCGCGCACCGCGCCCACACCGCTCGCGCTGCCGCTTCTATTCTCCACGCTCTAAACAATAATGACAATTCGATTCAGGTTTAATATAAATTTACGAATTTAAACATGTAAAGGAAAATGGTGGTGTACCACCATTCAGAAGTATACCTCTGTGCATGCTCCTTGGAGTGGTGTGGCGGCGCGGCGGCCAGCGCCGTGAGCAGCGCGTGGGACACGCGGTCCGTGGCGCTGGTGGAGGCGCGCGCGGCGTCGCGAAGCTCGTCCGGCGCCGGGAGGGGCAGCGGAGCGCCCGCACGCTCCGCGCTCTCGCGGATCAGCTGCTGGATCTTCGGCACCTGACCATAAACACGTTTTGGTTACTGAATATGAAAATTAATGAAAGTTACACTTCCTTATCTGATTTAAATAAAAGTAAGGAAAGAGTAAAATTTGTTTCCGACTTAAAATACCAGAAATTTTGCGAAATAAAGATATGATCCATCTACAACAAGGTTTCAGAGTAGAATAAAATATCGATATAAGTGACGCAGTGTGCGCGAGACTACCTTCATGTAGAGCAGCAACAGAAGCAGGGGATGTGCGCGCTGCGCACTGAGCGCGGCGGCCAGCAGCGCGGGCGGGTCGCCGCAGCAGCGTAGCAGCAGCGGCAGGCGCGCCTCCACGCCGCGCTGGGCCGCCGCCACGCCGCCGCCGCGCTCCGCCGCCGCCGCTTCCGTCCCCACGTACCCGATCAGCACGTCCAGCTGACGTGACGTCAAGGTACATTACAAAACAAGTAAATGACGCTACAAGAATGTGTGTGCATATACGTCCCAGGTTGTGTGTAGCAATACCTGATGGTGAGTGAGTCGGAGCGCGTCGTCCGAGGCGTGGTGCAGGTCGCGGCCCGCCAGCGCCTCCGCCAGGTCCAGCACGGCGCGCGGCTCCCACCCGCTGCCACATCACACACAGGACATACACATTATAGCAAGTACTGTCACAATAAACTAATCAAATTTTTTGAAGGGGAAAGTATGCTCGACTTAATTAAAGATATATGGGACACACAGGGGGATGATTCGTGATTTCATGTAAACACACCGCTGCCCAATATCTCATAGTATTACAGTTTAGTATAGTAAGATAACAGCGATAAATAATCAAACCCAACAAGAGCAGTTTGCATATGTGCGACACAATTAAGCATGTACGTATTACCTAATGACAATTATGTTCGGCATCTGTATCTCAAGTATCTGAAAACATGTGTCTTCAAATAGTTCGTACAATAACAGACATAAGACTCAGTTCAGCCTCTTAGATCTGCAGTCGTTGCTCGGTACAGAACAAGAGTTACCGACGTGAAGTAAATGGCGTTCCTACGTGCTGGTGGTGATGGTGACATACCCGTTGGGCTGCAGCAGCGCGTTGAGGCAGGTGTGCAGCGTGCGCCAGGAGGCACGGTGGGCGAGCAGCGTCACCAGCAGCGGCCGCCACGCCGCGCTGCCCGCCATGAACATCAACCGCATCTGCGAGGTCACATCGCACATTAACAACCACGCCCAACTGCAAATAACCAAACTGTAAATGCATAGGAATAAATTTCATATTTACATGGAGTTACACAGCGTGAATCTTTGTCAGATCCCATGAACGCTATGATTTAAATAAATTTTAGTTCACCGTTAAGTTACATTTTATTCGATATTGCAACTGGTGATACCATCATGACAAAAAGGGGTCGCACTCTTTGAGTATAGCGCACCACCTAGTAATCACGACCTAAACCAAACCTTTAACGAACATTGAACATACGTTGAACCAAACATTTTATTCCATGTTGCAATTGCAGAGAACCAGACAGTCTATTAGACCCACGGACCCGATTGTAATCCGTTTTATTTAATACACGATTGGTGAATAATTACTTGTTTTTTTTTATTCATCCACCAAACAACGTATCAACCATTAAGACAAAAAGATGTCGCTCTCTTGAGTACAGCGCACCACCCAGTAACCACGGCCTCGGATACTTTCAACCATCAACCACTGATCCGCGCGGTCATAAAGGTTGGTCAGGGTCCAGGGCCCCAGTTACCTGGCTGCCGAGCGTCTCCCGGTGCAGCTCGGCCAGCCAGTCCAGCAGCAGGCCGCAGCCCAGCCCGCGCCGCGACAGCACGTGCGCGCCGACCACAGCGCGCCCGCCCTCCTCCTCCACCTCGCGTTTAACCTGGACACAGGGCATCAGGTATTTCATCCTACTGATTACATTTACATAATGAAAAAATACCTCTTGAGTGATATTTCTGTTCTATTCATATATCATATTTGAAGACATGAGTGGATGAAGGTGATATGCCCCTTTTTCGGATTTTCGCTGTTTTATGCATGAATGATGATGTATTTTATTTTCTATAATATCGCTCCTATTTTTAAAATACTAAACGGTTGGCACCGCCAGAGACCTTTATTGGATCGAAACACTTAAGGCGTTTTGAAATATCCTAAAATGTTTATACGAAACTTTTAAATCGATTTTCTCGAAAATAGAATATTGTGACATATCACCTTCATCCACTCATGTCTTCAATTATAATAATGTTTTTATTTATTACGGCTTATGTCAAAACTAAATAGATAGATAGATATTATATATTATGTTGTTTCGAGAATGAGAAATATTGTAGTTATCTGATTTGGGCCAATCAACCATATTAACCAGTAGCTTGAAGCGCTTATAGTCCGGTGGCTCGTGTCAGTCCTATGCGATCGACAGAGTTAAGCAACTGCGGGCGTTGTCGGTACGTGGATGGGTGACCGCTAGTGGCAAACATTTCTTAGGCGTTGCCGTGCTTCATAGGGCACGTTAATCCGTTGGTCCCGGTTATCTTTGATAGCAGTCGTTAGCTATATTGGAGGCCTTCGAGCGGCATAAAAAATTCTGACGCTTGGGTTGGCCATTAGTGTATAACCGCTCCATCAATCCGTATTGGGGCAGCGTGATGGAGTAAGGTCTAGGCTTCCCTAAAAAGAGACCCGTGCTTTAGTGGGTCATGAATGTAACGACGCTAACCACATTTGGCCCGAGAATTCTATCTATGGGTTATATAGTAACATTCATGGAGTCTCTTACAATCAGGGTGAGGATATAACGAATTGATGCACGCGATTGAATTGTATAAACTATAAGAATCTACTTACTTTATTAAGTTGAACCGCGTAAGAAACCACCGCTCGTTTTTCAGAAGATTCCCGTACTGCTAGCGGCTTAAAGCCGAATCGAGTTACAAAATAACTCGAAGCCTGTAATAATGTTAAGTATTAAGATTTAATTACGTTGAATTCGATTGTATGTTCTACTACAGGTGAAAGGTGAAGGTAAAGGTGACGCTTTGGTAAATGAATCAGGCCGAAAATAAAAGAAAGTTTAAAAAAATATGACATTTTCGTTACTTACGGTTTTCGCATTGGCCACCCAAAATGTCAGATGATCGAAATTCAAAACTTTGCCAGTTCCCGGCTGTTTCGTAATGTTTTCTTCTTTATTTACGGTCATTTTCACCTGCCTGCATTAAATAATAAACACACTGTCATAATGTAACTTGCTTTCAGATTTATATAGTCTGTGGGCGCAGCTATAAATCATAAACTATAAAGCCTTATAATTTACTTTATCATACTACAAAGTTTATTTTACAGATATGTTCGAGAATAAATTGCTGTATGGTTCGTTTAAATATAAAAAAATGTTGTTGATTGTAAAAAAAATAACGTAACAAACTTGTTTCTATATTGGTTAGATTACGAACACACAACCATTTGTTCTTTTACTAAATAGAACCGACACTAGATTCAATCTTCAGCAATTTTAATAGTCAAATAAAAAATTTATGCAACACAAACTTAGTCAACAGAAATACGGACATATTTATTTAACTGCTGTGTATATTTTTATGATTCCAACTCAAACCTAGTATTTATCGCAAACCTAGGTCTATACGTGAAACGCATAGAAATGACGTCTAATGACTTGGCGCATAATCAAGTGCTACTTAATCGAATCTTATTAAGTTACAATGTAGAATTTAAGTACGTACCTACTATATTCCATCAAAGTAAAAAAAATGGCTCAGAAACAAAAAAAAATCGTCTACAAGTTTTTGCTTCTAAAATCAAAAATTGGTCCCGAAACAAAATTTTCTCCAGACTCAGTTGTCCCAGAGTCAAATTTTATACTTTTTAATAAATATTGCCATTAAGACCAATCAATATTTCCTCGCTCTGCCCAGATTTCAGGCATATACCAGATGAAACGTTTAAAAAAATCAAAACGCCATCCAAAATCTTTCCAAGACTTATCAATTATCCCAATTTAAATGGTATCAGTAAATGTTCAAGTGTATTTTTTTATAAAAATATTTTTAGTTTTCCCTCAGTAGCGATGTTCAATGGATGCCTCAACGCATTTAGAGCATGTCTCTCCTCATTACTTAAGTAGGCCTAGAGCAAACTCCACCACGATGCTCCAATACAGATTGGCGGAGACCAACATTCAATACCAATTAGATATTCTCAAACTATTTTAATGTTTGCTTTTTTAAATTTTCAAGCTATATTTATAAGTACATAGGTAATTTATTTTACTTACCGTGTTTCACGATATGATACACAGAATATAAAAACAAAACTGCAGTTTTGCTTTAGGGTCGAGTATATATAACGTAGCCAAATCTTTTATCTCGAGTCTTGATCTGTTTCCAAATTAGTGAATTCTAATCGACGTTAATACTGCTTAAATTATGAATTAATGTCATGATTACATGGTTTTAATTACGGATACACAAGGCTAATTAGATATAGATTAGTTTAAGATATGACAAGGTACCTAACACAGACGTAAATAAATATGGAGATATACATATATTGTAGAATTTTGTGAGTCGAATTGTGTTTTGTTAATAATGTTTACCATAAGGCTTTTGATCTTATATAAGTAACTTAGCGAAATATGTTTAAAATTTTTAGGCTTTCAATTCGATTCAATAGAATGTCTTCAGCCAACTAATAGGCCACAGGGCACGGGTCTCTACTCATCACTGAAGAGGCCTAAAGCATACTCCACCACGCTGCTCCAGTGCGGATTGATGGAGATTCAAGGGTTGTGTGTGTAGTTTAGTTATTTATTTTTGTTGTATGGGAATAAGATTAATTATACATATTCAATATAAGGAGACGGTTAAAGTGTTATGTTACGTTAATGTCTACTGATTCCGCCAGTTTATTTAGGTAGGAAATTCTGTACTAAATAAATATCTGTATGATTAAATGATTTTGAATTTCAGTATATACTTACCTACTTTAGGTTGACTTTTGTGGTAATTATTAAATCTATATTTTTTTATTACATTTTTATCAACAAAATAAATAAGCTTTTGTTCATTGTTAGCCAATTTAACAACTACTAAACGAGGATTATATTCTGGGATAACATTTTTTAGTAATAATTTACGTGATTACATCACGGATCAAGCTTTACTAGTCAAATTTAAAGAATACTTTTCTGAGCTTTAATATTTATTCTCATGTACACCATGTATATAATTTAATATTTTGTCTTCGATATGAATTAGCAGTTTATAGTATCCAGTCTATTATATCTATTTAGTTCTCATTTTGTAGGTTACAAGCAAGTTCATCTCTCTGCTACTTTAATTATATTTCAATAAATATCTTATCTCGTCTGATTATCTCCCGATAAACATTGCTTAAATATCATAATGAATATTATGTTAAAATTATTCAAAAATATGTTTAAGGTCATTTCAAAACTACGCACCAACCTACTGCTGCTCAATATTATCTATTTAATGTAACTTCTAAAATATATGAAGTCTACCGCATTCGGTATACAATATCCTGCAACATAATACTATAATCGTTTTATACTGAATGTATACCGAGATTAGTTACCGTAAAACAAAGATAAATAAATTACATAAATAATCTAAATCAGTCTCAATACTTAAACTTGCACAGAAATATCATTAAAATCAGTGCAACCGTCTCGATGATATATAAAGACGTGTATGTATATATGTATGCCTGCATATATAATTTAAAATTAATGTTATAATGTAATGGAGGCGCTTACAGCTCAGCGGTTCGCGTTAATTCTAAGTGAACAGAATTAAGCAACTGTGGCAAGCGCGGTTGGAACTTGGTTGGGTGTTCGCTCGTGGCAAAAATTAAGCGTTTCCGTGCTTCAGAGGGCACGTTAAGCCAGCGGTCACGTTTATCTTTGATAGCAGTCGTTAAGTCACATAGGAGACCTTGGGCGGCATAAAGCTTCTAACACTTGAGTTGGGCATTAATGGATCGCTCCACCAATCCGCATTGGAGCAGCATGGTGTAGTATGCTCTAGGCCTCCTCAAAATGAGGAAAGACCTATTCGATAGTGGGCCCTTAATGAGTTAATGCCCCTATAAAATTAATCTCAACAAGTAAACATTTCTAAGTTATATATGAAATAGTTGTATATGTGGACTGTAATTGGATATGCTAAAAATTCTAATATATTCACCGACTTCTGCTTCGCTGTAGCTGTTACAGTTACCATAGCAACAAAACTAGTGACTATTTCATTTTTTTTTTCAAAAATTACGTAAAAAAACTATGTACAAGACTCTTTTTATAAAATACTTATCTTATTAAAGTTTTACTATAATTCAAACTACTTTTAGAGTTTTGCACCAAGTTTTTAATAACTTAAATTTTTATATTCTATATAGGCGTAGGTGAAATAAAATGTTAATTCCAGTAATAAAATAATTTCATTTATTTATACATTATATTTACATAAATTTGCAGGTATATTTATTATCATTAGGGAGTATTTTTCACTTGCACCTAGGTTCGCTTACAACTTATTTAAGGTAAGGCACCTGTAGGAAGCTTATTTCTGTTCAACCTTTGAGTACATTTAATTGATTTATATGACAAATTATACAATTATACATACATTTAAAATATTACATTTAACAACTTACCTAAAAGAACAGGCAGTTCATTGCCTAAATGATCAGATTTATAGGTACATATAAATTATATAAACAACTTATTTTCGTTTTAAGACTTAAAAAAAAATTCTATCACGAAAAAATTAGACAACTTTCTGTTAAAGATAAAAAATGAATAAAATTCATTCGTGTAATGAAAATGGGTTTGATTTTATTTTAGAATTCCATTGAAAGTTTAAAAAGCTTGAAGATACAGATAAAAAAGACTAGGCAATTCCTTCAATGGATTCAACTGTGCTCCAGTAACAACAGGTAACAACTTAAAAACACTATATTTACAAATTATTCGCAACCATTCGAAAGGGAAGATATTCTACATATACAAGTTGTGACTCGTTCACAAAGAGTCGGCGAAAAATGTGCGTTTATATAAAAACTGATATACTAAATTACAAACTTACTTATAAAATTTCATTGCATATATTACATATGAAATTAAAAGGTGAACACAAATTAGCAAAAGAAGCCGATGGATTCGTAAACACTGCATTTGCAGCATTTTTAATAAATATAATTTTTACATCGGAATTATCTACACAGATTGAGAAGTCAATACCGTTACAGTAATATAACTGATTGTTATTATAATATTCTTAGACAAAACATACAATAGCTTCTTCAATTGACTAATTTAAGCTCGTTTGTTTAAGTAATTATTATAATCGGGCCATTACGTGTCGAGATTTGTGATAAAATTTCGCACATAGCAATTAATGCTTGTACAATTTCTAATTACTATCATTCAGTATTATAAAAATTATGACGTAAAATAAACTCCTGATTTACTATTTCAGTCTTTTTATTGGTGGTCATATCAGCAGTTGATATTACGTCACATCATTAGGTAAAACCAATTCGAACTAAAAATTGGGATTTTATTTTTCAATTCGGTTTACCTTAAACTAGTTTTACCTTACTCGATTATATTTTAAATAGGTAAATCATATAAATTACATCACAACGTCGTGTCAGATTATTAGATACTGTTATTAGTTGCAGGTATATAAATAGCATGTCTATTTCTTTAATCTGGTAACTAGATATGTTATTTCCTTTAAATGTGTACTTGTTAAAGTCTAGTTGGTTACATTTACAAGTATAAAGGAACACGAAGCGCTTATAAAAATAACAAAAACATAAAGTTAATATACAATGTGGTACATTTGGTATACTTGCTCGGCTGCCGTGGACTGGGTGCTCTCCAATCTGAGATCAAATTATAATAAGATTCATATTTCCGATTTATACATCCTCGCGTTTTTATACTTAAGGCACTTTATTTATTACTAACTACTTAAATACAATTTGGATAATGATTTCCAAATAAACGATGAACTAAATCGTTATATTGCAATAAGTGCACTTCCAAATTCAAAATAAATGATAAATTTAAATGTTCTTATATTCCAAAAGATGCACTTGCAAATTCTAAATGAAAGATTAATTGGCCTTATATTACAAAAGATGCACGTCCAAATTTTAAATGAAAGATTAATTGGCCTTATATTCCAAAAGATACACTCCAAAATTTTATATTTACATACAATGTGAAAACGTCATATTAAAATAAGTTATACAATATCTTCCTAATTCATTCCAATAATTTTAGTAATATAAATTTCCTTATGAAAATATATTTCTGAAACAATAATTTAGCTAATAGTATCAAAAAGGCACTCAGAAAATATATTATTGATTGTAAATTTGTCGCAATAATAAATTATTTTTTAGTCATAGATTCATAAGGAATTTATAGATCTTGTGAAATTTATTTTCTATAGCTTCATTTAAAATACATATAATTATCTAATATCTATCTTTTTAGTTTTACTATTTCATACCCTTCTCATAGAATATTTTCTAAAAAATCAATCTATACAAGATCAGATCACCCTTGCCAATATTACTTTCAAATACCTCTTTCTATAGAACTATCTTTCAAAGCTATCTGTGTGGGTACTTACAATTGACGATAATTTTTTGATCGATGAATGTAGAAGAGATAATACATTCATATCCATAGTTTAAACGATGTTAGTAATGATAATAATGTTGATAATCAAATTAGAAAGTGGATAGTCCAAGATTGCGTAAACATCATTTAAAAAAATAAAATAACTAAAGAAATAACATTGTTTTTCTTAAATTCTCAAAGAAGCATTGTTGCTTAGTGTTAAGACTATGAGGGCATCCGCTTTGCGGTACTGCTTATATTTTATTATCATATAAATAATGTTTTTATATTATATAAATTTCAGGATTATTGCATTGTATTGTAAACAAAAAATACACAATGTGTGCAATTGTTGTACTCGTATACAACAATTATTTATTACAGTATTTTCACATTTATTACAGTAATTTCCACGTTGATAAAAGTTAAAATATTATTATCAGTATAAACATTTCAAGTTCAAATCAAATTCAAATAGAGAATCTTGCCAACATTTGCCTCAAAGTGAGTACCCCTGCGACACAAAACAAGCAGACAGACATGCTAAATCATCATTGTCCATGAACATCAGTATATTACTAATGCGTCGGAGACCAAGAATAGAGAAAGAAACGACAACTTTATTCAGTACAACTGAAGACATGAGTGGATGAAGATGATATGTCACATTTTTGGTTTTTCGCTGTTTTATGCATTAATGTTGATGTTTTTTGTTTTCTATAACATCGCTCCTATTTTTAAAATACCAAACAGTTGGCACCGACAGACACCTTTATTGGATCGTAATACTCAAGGGGTTTTGTAATACCCAATTATGTTTATACGAAACTTTGAAATGGATTTACGAAATTATTTTGTGACATATCGCCTCTTTACAATAATAACGTGATATTTTTAAACCCACAAATTTAAAGGAGAACAATTTCAAACATTTAAGTAAGCGTTGATAAATTCTGAAATATTGATAACTATACCGTCGGAAAACTATTAAATTAAAAAAAAATGTGTTTTTGTAGTAAATACAATTCGACGTCGCGGTTTTAAATATCAAATAATAAAAGAAGCTTTTGATGAGATGTCACGTTGCTCTAGTAAAGAGGCGATTTACATATCTACTATTTTAGACAGCAATCTTTAAGTTATATGAAGAATATTAAAGACATTTTTATAATAAGGTGTGAAACACATAGTTTTTGAGAAGAAATAAACAGTTTCACCATTACACCATGTAGCCCTTTAGATATTTTTTCATTGTTTTTTAATCTTATTAGATAATATATCCGATTATCTATCAAACCGCATGCCCACCGTACTGCGAGCTCGCAGGGAAGTCTGTTTACGAGCGGAGCGGTGACTTGATAAACTCCACGTGATATTTTACAAATGGCCGATAAATAAATGGGCGGTTCAACTAACCGTTGGTTAAGAAATAAATGTATTTGTTATCGCGCCGATTAATTTGAGATACATTTGTAATTATTCAGCGTGACCGTGAATATATTACACGGTCTACGAGTTTCTCTTTCTAACTTGTTTCAAATGTGTTCAGCGCGTTAATTTTGTTGTCTCACTGATAAAGTTTACAGCTGTGTCTATTTGTAATTATTTATTTATTGAATTAATTAGTTATACACCAATTACACTAATTTAAGTATATACGGCAGAATAATATAGAAAAACAAAAATATTTACATGTGTTTTTTTTACTAATATTCAAACTGTCTTTTAGAGTGAATAATATGGTTGGATATTTATTTATTACTTCAGTGGAATATTCATTTTAAAAAGACACAAAAAGTTTAATTTATACCGAAGCGAATACGAGTCGTTATTTAACAACTAGATGAACCAGCAAACGTTGTTTTGCCATAAAAATGGTTATAGTGTGTTAACCTTAAAAGCTAGACATATGC
>DWJN01001808.1:0-16833 GCA_018248895.1 Carystus phorcus | reverse complement strand
TATTTCTCTGAAGAATACACTGGGAATGAAAGGCTTACCTTAAAAGCCTTCGCAACTCACGACATAAGCTCCGTTTATCAAATCGGTCCAGTAGTTCCTGAGATTAGCCCGTTCAAACAATCAAACAAACTCTTCAGCTTTATATAGTATAAGATAAGATAAGATAAGATTCAGAGGAGCACAAAGAACAGATTTTTGAAGATTCTGTCCCTAAAGGAGTAAAATAGAAAAAAGATAAAAAAGGGTAAATGTATAAAAAAACATTATTTTGCTGCATTTACTTACAACACAATCTCTTTTTAGAAATTATCCAATAAATACGTGGCAAACGTCGCAGGTACTACAATGGGGATACATGGCCAACGCTGACAACTTACTTTAGTCTCAGCTTTATCGTTGATTAATTACACAAAAATACAAATTTATATCTACACTTATATATATTAAAGATCATCAACAATTCCAATTTATTCGTTTCAAGCGTTGAATAAATATCGTGAATATCTCAATTTATTGAAATAGGAAAAATATCATTGTAGTATAAAATAAAAAAATATTCATTTATTGCCATTGTTACAAAAAGTAAACAAGGTATTATTTTATAACCTCTTTAGATACAAATTAAACAGACTGGGTTCCCAAAATGACTCATAATATACATTACGAATATGTCGAATATCATCTTAGTCTGTTCAGTTAAATTCATGAATTTAAATATGAAACATACCATTTTGTGTATGTAAATAATACGTACACAAATGTATTTTTTCTTCAAATTTTCTTCTCTTTTTGTCCTATCCCGTAAAAAGAGAAAATTTAAAAATCCTGAATTGATGTTAGAGGTATTTTAAATCTCAGCCAGCTGACTGGACATACAGTTATTAACTCAAACAAAGAATGTTTGCTCCATATTTCAAGTAAATCGATTAATGTTTACAAAATCACTCATGGGATATCCCAAGAGAATCCCTATATTATTCAAGGAAAAAATATCATACACTTTAATCCGGATTATAACGTATCCGGAGTAATAACCTGCAAAGTTACATCGATCTCCGTCCATGGCTTTTCACATGAAACTCCGGACGGACAAACAAAAAAACACGTTTTTGAGTTCTACGTCGTTATTTGAATGAATGCAGGGCGCATTGAAATTTTAAACAAATCTGCAACGTACAAAAAACACTTATAATAGTGTTACTTCAGCAGATATATTTCAATTTCAGCACTTCGATAATATAAGCTATTGTTTCTTGCATCGCAAATTCAATAATTCCCGAGAAATATACGTCAAATTTGAACATAGTTCCTACCATCACATTTCACTCTGTCGTCAATTTATTGGAGAGAGCCGACCGAGTGAGCTGCAGCTAAATCAATTAGTGCCAAATTCACTTACAGTTGCAATCGTATCTAAGCGTAGTATTGACAAGTCGAATTGGTAGTAAAACTTTATATGTGGAGCCTATTCTGTGTCCACAATTCAAACAATTTCGAGGAGGGCGAGCGCCGGCGAAATTGAGCCAGAATCATTTATAAATGGGGGGAATAAACGGGGCGCACAAAATAGGAGGGGAAACGTGCGGCACTGCATTTTGCATGAGTTTACTGTTGGTTGCTCGATCACGTTTGTTTCTCTCACCTACACGTCAATCACACAATGGAACAATGACGCAGTTCTATAAAAGAGACAACGATATGAATATGATTTAATTTAATTTCCCTTGTAAATAAAACAATTGAATAAAGTTTAGAGACATTTTCTGCTGAGGGACTGTCTTTGAATTAGAATTTAAGTGTCAGGTATATCAGCTAATAAGACGGTACCCATTAATATAGAGAAACTATTGTAGATATTATGGAAATGGGTGTCTGAACTAAATGTTTATAATATTACCTACTTATAATGAAAACATTTTATGAAACATAATCAAAGTGGCTTAATCGATAATTGTTTGAAGTAAATTTCTTTTACTATCCACGAATATTTTTTTACATTCGATAAGTTAAAGCTTGTCCTCTGCCCACCTGATGGTAAGTGGTGAAGATGTCTCTGGTGTTGAACTTAAAATACTTAACTTATTATTTATTGCAATAAAATCGATTGACTAAGAATTAAAGTTTTATGCATAGTTTACAAACGTTATTTAGATATTCTGCAGGGTTAAAAAGAATTTGTTTAATAACAATTTAGTTCTGAAAGCATTTGTCTTATTATGTCCTTATTTCTACAAAAAGAACACATCTTATTTCTAAAAATATTGTGCAGATCGCAGTAGTTTGTATTAAAATAATCTATTTCTAAAGTTTATTCTACATGCTCTCTCTATTCAATATGATATTAATCAGAGGTAGAGGATGATTAGGATGTAAAGTTACTTTATGGATAAAGTGGCAAATATCGATTTTTTCTGTAATCTATTTATTATGTTCTCTTAATCAGTAGATCTATATGTTTTGTTGTTTAAGTGGCTCTGCTTACATAGTTGAACCGGCGATATTTAAAATAATTATAAGCGTTTTCCATTATTATAATATTAGAATATAATTTACAAAACTATCTACAAATAAAAATAGGTACTTTTTATTCGAGAACATTGATATGATTGTGATAAGCCCCGTGTTGTTAGTATGTTCAGAACGTCCCTATAAACGTCCATAACTTTTGAAGAATAAGACACTATATAATTATTATTCTTTTATATCTTTTTCCAAAAACATTATAAATCGTAAACGTTGCTGAATCAACTGTGGTTCTTCTTTGTTAGGACTTTGTAATTTTTTACGTGGTTAACAGTCATTTAAATGTCGCTCGTAAATCATTCTACGTAACCACATAGAATAGATCAACCGATCTACGTCATTCATTTCATTTTTCATCATTCACAATACTAAAATTATCAACCACACGTTCCTAGATAGCAGCCTGCTTCGAGAACCATTCCAACTATTTTTCTAAATGATTCATTAAAATCATATTAGTTTTCTAAAACTACGTGATTTGTTTATCGAGATAAGTTCTCAGTAACCAATTTTCGTATGCATTTCTATGATCCCCTAAAAGAAAATTGTAAGTACGATTACAAAATTGTCACATAATCTATTTTTTATTAAAGTGCTGTCATAACTACATACATATGTTAGCATTTAACATTTGAGTTCATGAGGTTTTTTGAATGCCTCACTAGTATTTCAAGATGAATTCTTTATGAGACGGCAGGTAGAGTACTGGGGTCTTAGCGGAGTAGCAAAGTCGCCGGCACGGCCTGCATATTGCATTAGATTTAAATTGTTTACGTCGTTAAGAAAGAAACTTCTGCCGAACTGGGCGAGAGACGGAAAACTTCTTTGGAAAGGTATATTTAATTTATTTGTTTTATAAGCCCATATAATGTTATATAAAGTTATTATAAAGTTACGAGTATATCTATAATTTTGGTATAGTTCAATTATTAAAACATATATGGTATTGTATTGCAAATTACCTCGCAGTTAATACAATGTGTCATATTATATTATAGTACTTCTGTTTGAATAACGTCACCCTATTGTTCTAGAGATTTAACTGATACAATCATTGTATTAATATAATTAAATATGTGTTAGTTCATCTTGCGTAACTGTAGCCGACGCACGGACATGAAGACTCTAACGTCGTTGCTTTTATTAATATTTTTTAACACTCACAATGTTATGTCATTTCCTTTGTTTGAAGTGGTGGCAGTAAAACTAAAGAACTTCTCGGAATCTGTTATTGCTGCTTTTAGAAATATAAAAAGTAAAGTAAATATTTTTATAGATAATCACTTTACAAAACCAAAAGACACTATACCAGCGATAGATAAATACGTGATTGAGCAAAAGACAAAAAGAGCATTCAGTGATATAATAGAAGAAAATACTCGGGATAGTGAAACGGAAATACCAGAATTAATTAATTTTAGATCGGAACCAACAGCAATAATGATGACACCGGAGTTGGCTAGACATCATGGAAAAAGGATCGAATCACATGTTGTGATAACTAAAGATGGTTATTTACTAACGGTACATCGTTTAATGAGGCCGTTAGATCAGCCTCTTGCTGGTAAATTATTTAATCCCACAGTAATACTTCATCATGGATTGCTTGGTAGTTCTGCAGACTGGATATTATTAGGACCAACAAAATCACTCCCATATATATTAAGTAACCTGGGATACGATGTATGGATGATGAATGCGAGAGGAAATTATTATTCTCGAGGTCATGTGACGAAAAACGTAGATTCTTTGGAATATTGGAAATTTAGCTGGCAAGAAATGGGAAATTATGATTTGCCAGCAGTTGTGGATTACATAAGAAAATTAAAGAACTCGAATGACACAATGGATTTTATTGGACACTCGATGGGAGCTACAACACTTTTAGTATTGCTTTCGACAAGACCTAATTACAACAAATACTTTAGAATTGGAATTTTGTTAGCTCCATTAGCATATATGGCTAACGTAGAAGGCCCACTTCGAATTTTTACTCCCATGGCGATGAATCTTCCTGTACATTCGTTGAAACTATTAGGTGATCATGAATTTTTTTCTTCAAGAAAACTACCATCGTGGATTGTAAAAAAATATTGTACCGGTCCAGTTATTTATTGCAGTAATCCTCTTCTATTCTTAAGTGGAAGTATTCCGAATACAGATAGATGGGATTCTAGTTTGTTAGCAAATATTGTGTATCATGTGCCAGCCGGAGGTTCAACAAATACAATTCTACACTACGCATATTTGGTCGGAACTGGTAAATTTCAAACGTTCGTAGATAAAACCGAATTCCCACTTAAGAAGGTTTCTTTGCCAATTGCTTTGTTTTCTTCCAGTGACGATTGGTTAGCCACAATACCAGACGTTTTGAAACTTTATTTCAGCATTTTAAATCCTATTGACCATTACATTATTCGTGGTAAAAATTTAAGTCACATGGAGTTTGTTTTTGGACCGGATGCGGTTGATTTAATTTTTAATAAAGTTGTTCATATTTTAGAAAACGGGTTACTTGATACTTCAGTAAAACGAAATGAAGTTTAATTTTAAGTAATGGTTTATTTTATATTATTTTGTTTATGCCAAATGAATGAATTGTGATATAACAACACATAATACATTATTATGAATTGATTCATATGTTTATCAAACTGAAAGTGACGTTTTTTAATTTCTACCGCACAATGAATTTATAAGTAACATGTAATATACCCGACGTCACTTTGAAAGTTACGCAAGAAATAAGATCAGTAAGTATAGAAGTAACACCCTCTTTTTATTAGTAATTTCGTCAAATGAGAAAACTTTTGGTTGCGCCTATTTCACCTGGAGTTAAGGTAATTTTGCTAACTTCTATATGAACATGGGTCAGCATTATTATTAGTATATAATATATTTTTTTCAAACGAGAGTACCATGGACTATACTATCTACTACTATCATCTTAATTATATCTCTGAGATAAAACCCCAGATTACAGACACATTATGGTAAAAAAAAATTAAAAGAAAAATACGTACCTAAGTTATAAAATAATTTGACTCAATGATGAAAAAAACTGTCAACATATTTGTATGTCTTGGTCACAAATTAAGCAGCGTGGTAAACGGTGGCTTAAGCTCCATACTAATTTAATGATCATCCGGACATGTTTAAAGAAATAGTTTAAATCATATAAATTCATCTCGTAATCACTAACGACTGTAATAATAGCCTTGTTACAGTTGTGTGAACATAGAACATCCGTGCAAGGAGCGGATAACGGGAAGCCATTCATTCTAATCCTTAATACGAACACACTTTTAAATTCAACCATTTCAATCCTAGTGATATTGATGTTGTTATCATTACTGGTCCACTTTAAACTTCCATTTTTCCCTGTAAACTAAGAGGACTATTCACGAGGAGTTGACGGTATATTAACGTTGTGAAAATGAAAACCATAAGACCATAAAAGCAAGGTTATCTTAAATATTTTATAGATGTGTTGTGTTGTTGTGTTGTGATATAGACTTGTTACTTCAACTAGGGTTAGCGGTTAGAAAAATACTTTCATATGTGAAATCAAATTATATTTAAATGTTACCTTCACTAGGTAAAAATATTTTAATAAAAATCGCTACGCTAAATATGGGTTCGAGAACTGTGTAAAACATGAAGGAACCGGATTTTAAATTTGTTTGATCTATTCGTTGAAATAATATGAGTATATACATATGTAATAACAATGAATTCAGTAATATTGGCTGGTTTCTAAACGTTTATACGTAACTGATTTCATTCATTCAGATATTTGGGGATAATATTTAAAGATTTTTCTGTACATTTTATTGGAGTCACAAACATAACACATGTTAAATAAACTGCATTTAACATTAATCATAATCAAAGAAAAAATACAAACAAATTGAGAATCTCCTGCTTTTTTGAAGTCGGTTAAATACTAGTCAGTTAAATAGCTTCGCCGTTTGAACTCCCAAGAGGTGTAAGCCTGAATCCTGCATGCACCTGTAATTTTAAAAATTATTTATGAATTAGAAAACATCATCAATCATTATTACTGGATTTGGTAAAGAAATAACTGCATATTTATAATGTTTACAAAGGCACACGGAGTCTATCAATCCACAATTGACCTCAGTTTTGAATAGTGACCCATTGTGTTACAATTAAGACATGTACTTTACATGATAGCCGTTGTGAGTAAATTGAATATTAAAGTATCTACAATCACTAACACTCTTACTACTTATAAACAGATACAATACACTCGAAGTATCAGATATTATACTCCTTTACTGCGCTACAACTATTTTCTATGAGGAACTTTTAAGTAGGATCAATTCATGTTAGAACGTACATTAAGTTATAAGGTTCGACTAAAGTTCTGCTCAAGTGTCAGTGATATTTCAAAGTTTCATATGCAAACGTTTCAATGTGAAATGAAATTTACAATGAAATATACACATTATCAAATGACAGATTAAAATAAACACAGAAATCGTTCCACAGTTGCGTAGGTACACATTTATATCGACTCATGTTAAACAAATAGTATACATCATTTTGTGACGATTTGATTTCATTCTGGTGTTGCTAATGTCCATGGGCGACGGTGATCACTTACCATCAGATGAACCGTCTGCTCGTTTGCCGGCTTACGGCATAAAAAAAACTAAGATCTTTTATTTTTAACCGACTTCAAAAAAAGGAGGTTCTCAATTCGTTTGTATTTTTTTTATGTGTGTAGGTCTATAACTTTTTACTGGTTAGACCGTTTTCGATGATTCGAAAGCTGGTATTTTACTATTGGTCACGTAGTAATTTGAGCGACATCTGGCGAGTAGTTTTTGAGTTATCGCTAATAACGTGTATTTACCGATTTCGTGAATCAGGTGCTCGTTTCATTATTTGTCGATGAAAAAGGAATAAAATAAAGTGTACATATATGATGGTATGTAAGCTTCCGGACGTGTCTCATTTTAACTTGGTGAAGATCAGATCATTACTTTCGGAGACAGACAACGGAACAAACAAAACTTTCATCCCTTGTTGCCTTTACCATTATACTATGTATTGATTTGTTTTTTACCTAAAGACAAAACATCAGTTGTGTGTGAACAAAATCTTTCTTATTTCGTATTGAGATTATATTTATTAAACCGGCTACTTAATTTTCAAATCTATAAAATAAATGGTTTTGCGTCGGCGTGGATTTGTCACCAAAGTTATTCGCTATACTATACTATTCTAATAATTAGTATCAAAAAGATTAAAAAGTACGTAAACCTTTACCTTCAATTGTACAACATTAAATCAAAGTTTCACGCAAATTACTGAAGAATCTTCTTACAAACTTTCACCCCTTTTTTTAAGTACCTACTACGGGAAGGGATGAAAGTTCTATAAACCCTTTATTATATTATAATACATGTTTGTCTTTAAATAAATTACATATTTATGTATATAACCGATGCACGATTTTCATATTCACTTTCTAGACCAATGTCAGTACCTTAGAGCTGAAAGTTCAAAAAACCCATTCTTAAACAACGTATCCATTAAGAAGAATCTACTATCAAAATTTTAAATCTCTAGATATAAGGGTTTCGGCTGAGTACTTATCTGTCAGCCAGGACAAACAGCTTTTTCTACAAGAAGAAAAAAATTTAGGAAATATATGAAAAATCACGTAATTGATTAAGTTTTGTAGAATTGGAAGTCGAATTCTGTAACTCGGTAAAAATTCACGGTCTGACTCCCTAACTGGCGTTCAGCAGTTCTATCCAATTTCAGTTAGATGTCGAGTTATTGAGAATTTTATACCTTGTTAGACGTACCGAGTCGTCTTGACGCTGTAATCGTTACCGAATAATATTTTTTGAATGACCAATTCATTCCGTTTCATAAAATGTTTATAACACGTAGGAGAATTCATTATTTTTATCAATCTATACATAAAATATTAGTTACCTTGAGGCAAACCGTGGAAGTTATTTTTGAATAATAATTAATGAACTTTTTACAAATTGTTTGTTTATGTCCCAAACAAAGAAGAACATTGTTGGACAGGACAAAGTAGGCGATGTGAAAGGAAAATCAAATAATAAAAGACTGGGAATAATTTGCAAAACAGATTTGCATTTATCTCAATCTGAAAACATTAGCCGAACCTTGTTGGTTTTCCCTTAAAATTTTATTTCATTTCTAATTTCCTAACGCGCGGGATACGAATTTTAATTTTGTACCAATTAACAAAGATATGATTTTAAGAATAAATTTATGTTTCAGTGTAAAATACACATTACTCATATAAGTGTACATTACAAAATTAGTCTTATTTGACTCTCAGTTTAACAATATTTTGTTCCTGAATATCCTATTTCAGATGTGTTTTCTCCTAACCGTAATTAACTTTTATGTGATATTCACTCAAGTTCGTGAATAATACCTACGTAATATTCTAGACTAACCTAAGCAAGTTTAGGTAGTATAAATACTTAGTGACATTAGACAGAATAGCAGAGTTATATTTTTATTCTTCGGCTATAATAGTAGGTCATTAACTTGTAAACATCTAAGGAAATTTATTACACAATTTAGAATTGTAAGTTAAAAATATTTAATTAAAAATTATTAGTAAATTATACAGTCATTTGACGTCTTAAAATTATCTTGTGGCATGGTCTATAAAACGTGTATACGTAGCAGAGCGAATAGAATTTATTAACGAATTTCGGAAGTTGTCTTCATAAGTACCTGCTAATGATTTTGTTTTAATTTATAATAAATACCTGATTTAATAGTTCCAGTTTCAAAATAACTTAATAAAACATGTTTAATATATTTTCATACTTTACATAGTCTCGTCAATGTTAATTATGAATTTTATAATGCGTTTCTGTATACCACCGATAAATTTTATCACTACGACATTCAACATTAGATTATAGGTGGACGGTTCTCTTTGATTTTAATGTTTTAGATGTTATTGAAATTTCTTCTCCGTCAATTGGACAATTGGACATGAGAATCTTTATGATCCGTTCTTCCCTGATACGTGGCTACAAACTGTATAATAAGTTTTTAGTTCTAAGGTACATAATATTCCCGAAGATCATGACATCTGTTTTTTTAAAAAGCTGCTAGACGATCAGCCTGATTTTTCGCCAGCCGAAGTTATAAGAATCAATTTGAAATTGTATATTCAATCACTGAACATTGATAAAAAAAATAACATTTAAAATCAGAATTAATATATGTATATTTATTGTAAATCAATGACTGCGTGTTCAACAGTTATTAAAACAGTCAATTATTGTACAATTAGAACACAGTAACAGTTTTTAACAATGACATCAGAAGTGTTTTATAATAACATTGTTAATTTTAAATATCGTTATCGCACTAGAGAACAAAATAAATATTTTACTAACAATCACATTACATGTTCAATTGTCCTATTGTGTTTGATTAATTGTGATCTTGATCATGTACTGAATCTACATCACTAACAAGAGGTGTCTTTAATTGAGAGGGTACTTTTGTGACAAACATGATACTCTACAAACGTGTTGTGATGATTTTGTTTATAGTATTTTTAAATTCCATATATAGCGAGAGTGTCCCAAATGAAACAAAAATGTCATGCTTCAAAAGCGGAATACGCCATATGGAGGATGAACTTATACAATCGTTTGAGAAGTTAAGGATTGAAGTAATGGAATTTTTCCGAATTTCTACTACAAGAATCGAAAATAAAAGAAGAAGAATAAAATCAGCTTTTTATAAATTCATTCATGATTCATTTGGAAATGGGGCAGTATCAACATGCCCGGAAACGAGGTTAATTTTATACTTCTTATATTAGGTTATATTATGTACAAATGTACGTGTTGTACGGGAGTAATGTAATAGATTTTTAAATACGCTAAGGACCTGTGAATGCCAAAACAACGTTGTAGTATAAAAGTGGAATTTTTAATTGCGCAATATATCCTTTCAAATTATGAAGATACACACTGTATATTAACCAATTGTACTTGAGTATATTGGGAATATTTCGTGCAGAAACCTTCAGCTTTTATACTATGACGTAGATTAGCGTTCATTGACTTTTTTCTTTTTGATTTACAGCGATTCCAGTTCAGAAGAAAAATGAATTCATGTCATGTTCACATTTTATAAAATTTAACTGCATGGTTACTAGATTTCACCAATTAAGTTCGTAACTAATCGCCACTCTAAAGGCCCTTTGAACCTCCTAGGTAATGGCGAATTTGCAAGACCTTCAAGCCTATACGAACATTACATGCATTTATTGGATAAATATCTTAGTGTCCATACAATGTTTTGTTTTACCAAATCGTTTTTTTTTAATTTAAAATATGTACATGGTTTCATCCTTTACAAAAGCAATCTTCTATTCTGGAAAATAAATTATTTTAGATTTTTTTATTTTTTTTTAATCTTAACGTAAGTAACTTGCTCCCTATCCAAAACTATGTAGTTGGTAGGTACTAAGTAGTCAAAAAATTTAAAAAAATATTTAGATATAAAGAAGTTTTTATAAATTTTTGATATGCAATAAGCAGCCGCGTAATTTCTCGTTAAACCTATTCTTTAGTATGTATAAAACTACGAATAATGTTTAGATGATATTCTGTAACGTGAAATATTTATATTGTAGAGAATATTTTATATCTGTAAACAATAAACCAATAAAAACTGCATAATTTGCGATTACCAGGAATAAACTCACAAATAAAGCACTAAAAAAATTTATCAACATATATTATTTCTAATGATTTAACAAACAAATACTTATAATAATATATTTTTTCAAATACCTTTCATGTTAAATTGAACAGACATCGATCGGTTACAGTTTTACTAAAGGTATCTAATAATATTGCGTTAGACGTAATTATAAATACCATTAAAATATTTAAATACGAGTATTCCCTACTAAACCCTTCTTCTACGCGTATAAGTTTTCAGTACCCTGTAGGTAGGCATTAGATGCTGATTTCCCGCGTGGCCGATCCAGACGGGAACCGGTAACATTGACATGCCGTAGTGTAAGTTAGTAGTGAATAAGTAAAACAATACGGCTAAGGTCGCCAAATTTCGTCCCATATGCGTCTCTCGTCTTAGAGAGGTCGGTTGCTTAAGTGAGTTGTCATGATATTTTGAGATCAAAGTTTTGTGGAAAAAATCGTATTTGAATCTTGCCTCTCTCTTTTCATCACTGTTATGGCTTAAATCATACTCTAACACGCTGCTTCAGTGCGGATTGTACATACTGTAGATTGAATATGAAGAGGTCAATGACCTAGATTACAAAGTACTTAGCACATTTGCCTCATCTTTTGCCCCGCAAGGTGCAAACGGAGAGCAAAATAACCCCTAAATACTAGGTAGCTTTATGAGAAAAAAATATTTATATAAAAAAATGTATTAAACATGACGTTTTTTTACGAAACCTTTCATTGCAGCAATTTTACACCTATAAATGTTATTAAAATCCTGTATGTAACAATAAAATAATTTAAGTATTTTTTTTCCCCCATTATCCTACAATACAATACTGTCGTCTATTCCAAAGTTCATATTTAGAAGGATGTTGGTCCATGTGCATAAAATAACCCACCACTGGATAGTAAAAAAATAACTAAGAAATTTTCATAATGTTATTGGGTAATTACAACAATAAAGTTATCAGTTATGGAGGTAACATTTAAAAAATTGATGTTATGACCAATATCTGTTTAAGTGTAATGGCCATTATAATATGGGTTACTCCGTGAATTATTGTATTACACTCGAACAGTCTTTTAATCCTCTTGTAATAAAAAATAATAATGATTTTCATCATTTTGTTATTACATAAACAGGTATATTACGTGTATAAAGTCTTAAAATGTTGGCATTGCATCATAATTAATATATGAATAGCATAATAAAATTATGAGGGTGAATAAATAGCCATAAATCCATTTATTAATTAAGTATCCTGCATTTCTCGTACTGAAGAACGTTCGCCACTGATTTCTCGCCGGAGAAATTTATCAATGCCCGCAATTAAATACCTGCGGTTTACAAAGGATTTCATTTTTGGTTTCAATTACGTACTATCACATGAAAATAAGTCTCAATAATTATCTATTGCATGGTAGGTAGGTTATTTTAACTGGGTAAAATCCTGCTTGTGATAATTAATTACTTTAGATTAATTTTGTGTCGTAACGTGTTTTAAAATAATAATAATTTCATGGTATGTTATCTTTCGATACCAACTTCTTGTACAGAATGGATTCTTGTGTATTCTGACAATGACTCATATCTAACATATTGGTTTGCCATTTCTTACACAGCCTACAATATACTGACAAACAGTTTCCTGACATTTTCACGGTAAAGTATTGGGCATGTAAGATTTTTATTCACGTCTACGTCTAGGACGGCGAATACTTACCGTACTACGGCTTCAACTCCATAGTTGACTTTTGCATTGGGCCATCCCAATGCAGAAGTCTCTCCTCACTTGCTGAGCAGGCCTCGAGCATACTCCATTTTTATACTTTACGGGCGGTAAGCCAAGTCTTAGTAATAGAATATACATATATAATTACCATACTATGATACACAACCTTAAAAATGTAGAAATAATTGTAAGTGTTTAGTTCTGTTACGATTATTTATTTAACAATGCTTCAGGCTAACAACTAAGAACCTCACTGCGTTTACCCTTTTGCGGTTGCTAGGTGTCGGTTTACTGAGGACAGTGTGTTTAGAGGGGAGATTAAATTCACAAACTGTATAACGTAGTAACTGTATCAATTAACTTCAGGGATGTATGCCTTACTCCAGTTTTATAAAAGAATAATTCAAGCAAATAGTAAATGTCATTTACTACGTTGTTCTGTTAATAACGATTTGTATATCCTACTTTCAAGTGATTTTGAGAAATATTATATTACGAATTAATAACAACTTTACAGGTCAGCTGGTTATGATTTATAAAGCTTTATAATTTGCGTAATACGTTACATGAAGCCTTCAACTTTTAAAAATAAATATTATTACTTTTAACGAAAATATTATCTTTATTTATTTAAACATTTTTCGTTAACAGAGAACATAAGGTTTATAATCGTTAAATGATTTATTTTGACGTATAATAAATTGGAAAACGTGCCGTTGGCGTTTCCATAACAACGCAGTTGATATATTTGAAATCTCTGAAAACTTTTAAGGTGTCGCAACGGTTGAGACTGTGTGACAATCTATCCCACATACATGTATGTGTGAGATAGGTGCGCTGACACCGGACACAAGGGTTGATTTCCCGCGTGACCAATCCACAACAGACATTGCCGACAAGAACGCACAACCAACATGTTGTTACATGTTTGAGTAACAGTAACAAATTAAAATGTAAAGGGTAACAATGATATCACATTGTTTGGCTGATCTATGCATTAGATACGAGTTACAAATATAGGGAATAATTCGAGCTTAAAGAATAAAAGGGTATTCCAATCTTAGGGTAATGTAATAGAATAAATATATTATACTACAATATATTTATTATAATATTATCTTTTTTATTTTTTAGCTTGTCTTATCTTGAAATTTGTATCTATATGAATGAATATCTAGAATAACAATAAATAAAAGTCAAAAATAAAATAATCACTTAATTTAGCTATATGTTATTATGGATTTATAATAATATATATAACTATGGTACAATGGAACTTTTGTGAATATCCTACATTATATTAACAAGCAAGTTGATCTAGAGCTATAATATTCTACTACCATGTCCAGAGGGGGACGTAAAGGGCTGCAAAATAGTTTAACTTTTGCAATTGTTTAGGGATATTTAAATTGTTACTTTGTTATTTGTTCAAAAAAATATATTTTAATAATATTTTTCCAACGATTGTATTATTATCATCAGGCCGGCTTTAAGTGTCCTGTCTCGTTGACAGGCTTTAATACAATAACAGACTACTCTCTGTCAATTAAAAGACTCGAAACGTCTTCGAGGATATCATAACGAAAATATTGTCACAAGATAAAAACCTGATCAATCTCTCAGTTAGAAACAATTGTTGTTATTTACCTGGATGACCGGATTAGTTTGTGAATTAAATTTTTTTATAGATTTTCATATAACATTTCCATAGGATTTTAAGTAGTTTCAGTACGTTCAATTGCATTTCAGAATAATTATAGTATGGTAGATGACACACGATAAATATATATTTTTTAATTTGTCTCACGATTTAATTCCCTTTCATGCCCGGAGCTTGGTAGTGATCTTGCCTTAGAAGGGTGATGCTCCGGGTTCGATTTCTGCCCGGGGCTTATATTTATGTGACAATATAATGTTTGTTCTCAGTAATGGGTGTGGAAGGTATATCATTTATATCGTCCATACACTAAATTCATGTATAAACTAAACGTCAGTTAGCATTAGCATTTTGATATTAGTCGCTTAGAAACTATGCTAATCTTGTGAAAACACTTATCTTTTATTAATTTATTTTCTTCACTAATTCGCTTCTGTGTTATTCACCCAGCAATTAAATTCTTATGTTGTTTATTTTCGAATTCGTATTAACACGATACATCTGGAATTTGATGTATGTATTTGATTTCTTATAGTTCTAAATATTTATTGAATCACAACTTTCTGTTTTTATCGAAGACGCCGTAGCCTATATTGTTGAAAGTAATAAAAAAACTAGTATTTCTTAATATCACCGACGGTACATATTTGTTTTTCTACATTGTTATAGATTTATAAAGGTCAGTTACAGCGTATAAAAATTATAAGTATAAGAATATATTTATGAATTTAGGCTATTTAATCTAGCGTAATAGTTGCCCCTTTAAATATTGTCATAACTCAGTAACTGAGGCAGATCAGGGGCAGTATACAAGGACCCCACGTGCACGGCTTGTACACATTGTCGAAAAACATTATTTCATAAAAAAAATTGTATTTACTGGGAATACGGGACGTACCCGTAGGTATATTAAATGTCTAGTTTTGTAAAGAAATTTATCAAGAATATATTACATGACTGTATCTGTATTTTATTAATATTTCACAAAAAATTCGCTTCACAGTCGTCAATTGTTATTCTTCTTGGAGTGTGTTGAGTACTGTATAATAGCATTTATTGTTTGTAAACATTTGCCACGCGGTTTGTCGGGCATTTCACTATAGGCTCCACAAATCCTAATTAAAAGTGGTAGTTGGCAATTGTTTTTCATAAGTAACTTTAAGTTATTTGAAACAAGAGATAAAAAGTATCAAAAATATTATAATGTAGACAAGAGCTTCATATTTTTTTGTAGAGACTCAATAATATTCGCTATGTCCTTCTTGACGCTGATAAAAGATTCATGTAAAATTTTAATAATTACAGCATAAAATTAAATTTCACTAATACCTAAACAAACAAATGATACCGCTACCGCTTGTCAACATGTAAGGGGCTTCAGATGTCCCCTCGGTTTCCCCTTAGCAAGGGTCCTACAAAGCTGTACATTACCGCATCAAATAATAACACTCAGCGTAAAGAGGTTCCACCTCTCGTGGGCCCACAAGGGCAAGAGCTCGGTCGATACAGTAAAAGGTAAAAGGTCTTATTGATAAACTTGATTAATTAAGTATTATACTCTTGTCACATTATGACTAGAGATGCTAAAAGATAATAGGTACGCAGATAAAAGAGTAGATGTTTAATGTTGCTGATTGACGTCTTATATATAAAATAAGATCAGAAATAGGGTATATACATACGTCCAATTAAATTGAATGAACATGCATGAACATAAATAATGAGACGGGAAGATCAAGACCCGGGAACAAATACCTATTAAATGTCTCAATGTCTGGTCAAGCGAATATGGTAGGAAGTCGACTCTTACGCTTTGGAAGCGGGGTCAATACAAATTAGCCTACAAAGTCATTAAGACATGACATTGAAGGCTGCTAGAAACAATTTATAAATACGGAGAAGATTGGCAAGAAAGTTTTGTAATTTTTTGTTTAGATGAAGTGTTTTCTCATTGCTTATTGGTTTAAGAATCCCGTTGAAGCGTAAAATTGTAAAAAATAAAAACGAAATAGAATATTAAATAATAACCTCTTTGTCGATTCGTGTCTTCTGTAACCAGTTTCAAGAAACTTAATGGTTCATACTCTAATATTTTTTATTATAAAACTTAATAAGAACTATCGATATGTTTTTCTCATCCCTAAAATTTGCACAAAAATCCTGT
>DWJN01001807.1:0-16834 GCA_018248895.1 Carystus phorcus | reverse complement strand
GCGGGGTCGGGGTATACGCGGGAAAAACTTTGTGACACATTGATTTTCACGCGGGCGAAGCCGCGGGCACAGCTAGTTTGAATATAAAACCCACTGACTTACAAATGATAATACCGTTTATTGACTACGGAATGTATTTCGGTTGAAAATTAGTGTATATATTTCTCTATAGGTATTTAGACTTTACTATAGTAATATTTGTCCCTCCCATCGAACCTTTGCTACTTAAATTACGTCATAATGATGCACTTGATTTCTTAATACTAAAATTTACTTCGCTGCTGTTAACGACACGGAAATTTGAACTCTATCGACAAGGTCAATGTACACTAACATAGCTTATGAAACTTTTATTAAGACTTCACTTTATCAAACTGCAGGCTGCGTTAGTACCTATCCTAAACGAAAGCGGTGGATACGAACATTGCCATTAGGTTACTATTAGGCGTCGGCGTACAAACAGACAAAAAATGTTACCGCGTATACATACATATGCATTTAGTAAAAAGCGGTAATTTTCATATTACAAAGAGACACTCCAATTGTATTTATTTGTATAGATTATTTTCATAATTCTAGTAGATATTATATAAAGATATTATATGCCTAAAGGCATTAAGGTCACTAACACCTACACTCAAGAACAAAAGCTTTATCAAGAGGGTCTCTAATAACTATCAATTAGGCTAAAGAATGATCTGTAAACATATAATTAAATAGTTGACTTATGAAATCCATAATAAATTATATTCGCAATTCCAATGAATTACGATAAGACAGGTAATGTTGATTTAAGAGACACCTCAAATGTAATTCATTTGCGAATACTTATTTTGAGGGGAAACCTTCACATGGTACCCTGTGCCTTGGGAGCGACACAGGGTTATGTGGGATAATTACCGCCCTAAAACTCCTCCGGTGGCCTTCCTCGGCGCTATGTGGAGGACTCCGTGACCTCCATCGGGACTGGAGGCCTCGGAGCGCGGTGCCCTTGTTGGGCTCTATCGTGTGGGATGCAGGAGTCCCATCCAGCATCGCACATATCATCGACCTTCCTTGCGCTGCTGGGCAGTTCGAGCTCCCACTAGCCGCAGCAACCCCGAAAGCCCTCTTTAATCACCTCTTACCACAGGCAACGAATACCTTAGCTCGTATTTTACTCCCGAGCTACAGGGACCAATATATTGATCCTAGTCGATTTCTCTGATACGCACCGGGTTTCGCTACAATAAACACGACTAGGAAGATATTACAGAGTAACGAGTACGTCTACATGTTCAATCCTGTCAGCAAACAAGATTATTTACACTAATACGTGCATCTATAGTTTACGATAATACAGTTTGCTTAGCTGCGGTTTCTACGAATGGCATACTGCAAGCCACCAATAGATCTGGTTATTATCGTAAATAGTAATCATTACGTCGTGAAAACCTTCGGATGGCTTAAAAGCTTCCGACACTTGGGTTGGTCACTAACCCCTTCGCCAAACCTGGACCAGCGTGGTACAGTCTGCTCTAAGCCTCTCTGAAGAGACCTATCCCCTGGCATGGGTTGAAACCATACGCTATCCAAAGTTAGATTACGTTGTAGTATAATAGAACCGATTTAAAAGCTAAAGAACACATGAGTATGCATTCAATTTTATCATCCTGAATTATTTACAAAGTTTCCGTCCCATCGGAACTCCAATTAAGAGTCGTACACGGCTCAATTCGCCGCAAATTGATGATGTGCCCTCGACACGGCACTTATATTATACTCAGAACAAAATTAAATGGGTATGGATAACAAACAGTTATTTATTAACGGACCTTATTTACTAACTGTACCCGCAATTTAGCAATGTTCACTTCGCAGATTTTACGATTACTTATATGTAATTCTAAACTAAAGCTCTAAGCTTAAGTTACTTAGTTACTAGCCTATACAACTTCTTATAACATCAGCTACCTACCAGTGAAAGTCCCGTCAAAATAGGTCCAGCCGTTCCAGTAATTATCCAGAACAGACAGACAGACAAACAAAAATTATAATTATAAAAAATGATATTTTGATATATGTACGTACCGTGTGTAGCGGTTATTCTTATATTAAAAACAGACACTCGAATTTTATTTGTTTATATAGATTTGATGATTGCATCGCTTGCAGCCTACTTATTGGGTTGTCGTATTGTATATCAATCAGTTTAGTAGGCCTTGTAATTAAAACGCATTCAAAGCGAGAACAAACAAAACAAATAAGCTTTACATGTACTCATAATGTCACTAGGCAGTTATTTTCTTACGGATAGAATGTAAACCATTCTCCGAGTCCAATGAAACGCACAGAAAGTTTGTTCAAAATCTCTCCAAACGTTTAGGAAAAAGTAAATGTACATACGAATAGGCATATAGACGAAAAGAGTAATTTGATAGTAAAAGTTATAAATTAAGTTATAAAAAAGTTATAAAGTAAAAGTTTTAAAGGAAAAGTTTATTTTATTCTTTTTAAGGCATTTAAATAAATGTTTTATTTTTAATTTATTATACACGTAACGTAATTGTAGCTGATCGGTGGTAGTGGAAATTATCTGACAAATTTCAGAAATATAATTAAAAAATATTTCGTGTATTAATCAACGCAACAGCACATTATTTTTTTAATAAATAGTTTCAATACGATAAATATGTATATCGGTTAACCTGTATAAACAATTTCCATCGACTCGTGAATTTAAACCACAGAACTTAAACAAAAAATACATCAAAATAGGTTAAACCATTTAAGAAGTTTAATGACACAAAACACGAACAGAAAAATATGAATCCAAGTATATCTATAAATTAACATGTAAACCAAATAAAAATAAAATAACCATAATTATCAAGCGCAAATAAATATAATCATGTGTTTTAATTTCGCCGGATTATAATGACATCAACACCCGTTACTGTGAAAACATTCAAACAAAGGATTTATTTGCAAGATAACAGTGTAGCCGAATTCGCACTAAAACTGATTTGATTATCCTTAGTTTATTTTAACAAAGGATTAAATTGTAATTCAAATACACAATCATTTAAACTAATTACGTGTCGGTTTCAAATACCAATTAAATTAACACGCATCAATTACGCTTACGACTGACGAATCCGTACCCTGGTTAGTAAAGAGTAGACTCTCCTTTGTAAGGAATTCGTAGTTCTATTCTCCGCTTAGACAAATTTATGGGATAGAAAAATAGTTGTTTTCTAGACATTGTAAATGATGAGTAAATTTTTAATACCACACGTGTTCCGGTTATAGACGAAATCCTACAGTATGTACCAGTAAGTGTTAAGCGTTAGTTGTAAAGTAGACCGTACTCTGGCGAGCTAGAGTACAGTCGTAAGAATATCAATTCTTCTGTCGAGAAGAAATCTATGTCACTAAACAATTGAGAAAGTAAAGTGAATAAAGGGTCTCAAGCTTCAAGCTAAAGCATAACAAGACGTTAAGCAAGAGTAAAGAATAGAAAACATGTTTAATCCGCCGTAAAGTAACATGTACTTATCAATAAGAACAATAATTATACAATAGTGATGAGGTAAGCTGTTTCTGATGTCTATGAACGGCGGTGGCCGCTTATCATCAAGTGATAGATCAGCGTTTTCAATCTTATCAGTCACATTAGATTGTCTGTTATTTTTATTTATGTCAAAAAATCTCTCGTCTCAATAACATCTAAGCAATGAGATTGTAAGTGATTAGTTGATTACCCTCTTCGACCTATTATTAGGTCAATAACTCATTAAATTTATAACAAATCTATATAAATTATAATGAACATCAAATGTGTAATTATTGGGATAACAAAAATTAATAACATAAAAAGTGTATACATAAGTTAAATGTATTTAAAGTTGCCTACAAATCAGCGCAGTTTATCAGTTCCATGAAAAAGTCTGATAATGAACACTTGAACATTGTTAGTTATAACAAAATGCGTAGCAAATTGTTCTAATAACACTAATTTAAATTATTATTTACAAGCTTTTATTTATCTTGGTATGTTTATTTGTTCCTTAGTCTAAGAGAAACATGATATCACAGATACATGAAAATAACTGCTATAGGATGGTAACCTCGTTTGTAAGGACTGCGGCATAATAAAGTTTTATTTTGTATTTACTTTAATGTTTACGGAATTCAATGTTACCTATCTACATTACTCCCAAGAAAGTCTACTGCTTTGTCATAGCAATATTGGGAAGATAAGCCAATTCAGTATAATCAGGGAAATGTTTTTAGCAGTATAGCGGGTTACGGACAAAAATTGCTATCCCGCGACTTCGTCCGCGTGGAATTGAACAAAAAAGTTATTAGTTAGTTTACTCATAATTGTAAAATAAAACTAGCCTTAGTTACTCAATATTGCATCAGCTATCTATCAGTGAAAGTCCCAGCAATGTACGTATAGTCACTTTTATGTAGGACTAACTGACCCCAACAAACATTGTTTTGCCATACAAATTATTATTTTAGAACTATTTTGATAAACATAAAAATGGTGATAGTGGGTTCACTTTAAAAGCTAGATATATACTGTACGGACTTTTGTTTAGAACTTTTATTGCTGCGCCTCTCCTTTTCATCTTAGCGAGTTGCTATAGCTTTCCTCCATAAATGCCCTATCTTGCATTAAAATAATTTTTCTAATCCGTCCAGTACTTCCTGAGATTAGCGCGTTCAAACAAACAAACTCTTCAGCTTTATATTATTAGTATAGATAAAATAATAAATGCAATCCTTTAGTAACTTCCTTTAAATTAATGTCTAAGTTCCAACAACAGTCAGAGACAGTCCAAAAGAAAAGCGTTAGGATTCTGATGCCAAGCTTATGTTATAAATAATTGAAAAGTAATTAACAATATAACAATGGCTTTAATTACTTTGTGCCATAGATTTATATATACATATAATAATACTTTTGTCGGAGCGAGAGCGCAAGTACAAGTCTACGTGACAAACAAAGACCGAAATATCATCTATTGTGCCTAGTTACTGACACTGAGCCCGATTTTCATCCTCCCAACCTTGATGCAAAGCCTTCAATTTGACAATACAACGAGCAATTAAATTTTTGAATATGTTGCGAAATTGTTGCCTTAATTAAAGACGAGTAACGAATTTGGTATTTTCTGTAAAGTTTTTTAGTGTATCTGGTATAAACAGAAACTATTGCTGTATCATTGAGATGCTATTATAATAATTTTATCGAAGCGAAACAAGGGCGATTGCAAATAACAACATAACTAGTGTCCAATTATGCCAAATTATAAGTGAATCGGAATCATTTGGAATTACTTATTCCAGTGTAACTTAGAAATAACTTCAAAATACCACTTAAAAGTACAATGTTGTACACTAAATGTAAGTCGACGTAAAACTTTATTGTCTGTTGTATTTTTCAAGTTTTGCTTCCAAAACTACATGGTATATTTTGTATAGATATAAACATGCTTAAGTTTGATAAGAATAGCTTGTATAAATCATGAAGTGCCTTTATGAATTATGCGTTGGCCAAGGATAGAATAATATGAATCGGTGTGCTTACACATTCATTTAAATGCCCTTGTTTTTGCTGGGTATTGACTATCGTACATATTAACACAGCTATTGAATTTGTCCTTATTTTACTGATAAAAACAATGCTCACGATTTATAACCCAATACTATGGTAACTAAAAAATTAAGACTCCATTTTGTCAATGTTTCCTACTAAATTTTCTCAATTTTGGTATATGCTTTTTAATTCTTAATTAAAAAAAATACAATTTAAACTACCTCTTATATACGAAACATTAAAAACTAGATTGTATTAAAACTGTGTACAGTCGTTTAATACATTATAAGCTATCGTTCCAATGTTAGTATTGTGTAGCCAGCACAATAATAATATCAATCAGTTGATACAACATTGGTCGGGATCAAATTGCATGGAGTCGAAACATCAACGTAACTCGATGCCGCACGATTTCCGACTTCCCGCGGACCCTACTAGCCGGCTACCGCGCAGCCAAATGTCTATCTTACAACAAATTATTACCAATACGTCCCACTCCAGTTTAAAGTTCCGCCAACCAGATAATTAACAGATAATATTGTTTACTTTGACCCCAACGTTCGAACCCCGATAACGGATGGGAATTTCGTCATTTAGTTCTGAGCGTGCGAATCGCGACGGTCAAACATGGAATGTGTGTGAACGCTAAAATGAATTTGTGTGTGATTATTGCATGTTTGTGCGTCGTTAATGCTGTGTCCGGTCTCAGAAGTATGTATTTTTTATGATTTATATATAACACCCAGTTAATTAATACCCTCATTTTCAACATTTGTTTCATAATTCTCTGATTATTATTAGCATAAAATCTTTAGAAGTATTAAAGTAAAACTATACCTATTCAGTGGAACAAAGTTCAGTTTTCCTTAAAATAAACATAATTTTATGTTTTATTGCATAACGTTTTAATTTCTAATGTAATTGATAACCTATAAAGTAAGAACATAAAATCCCTTTTTGTATAATAATTTAAGCCTGCAATTATAATTTAACCTAACTAATATAGAATAAATAGTAACACAGATAATGAATATCTAGTACTTAATTAAAGTCGCAATTATGAAATACGAATCCACAATATATTATAACGATCACCTTGAAATACGGGACGTTTTTCAGTTAAACTTCAGACGTACAGAAACTTCAGATGTAAATTGGTGGTGATGTAATGGTGATAGTTTCAACTTGATGATAAGGATCTGATGATGAAACCATGAAGTGGACTTCAACAGTCTTAAAAGCCTCCCCGATTTTAAGCTAGGTTTAACGAGTTCTATACATTGTATTTAGCGACGACCTCGTTTTAATACAGATTTACTGATAAAATCCCTGTTATTTGTTTTTAAAATACTAATTAAGCAACTATCTGCTGACTGTTTCTTCTGTTGCGTGTATGTTGTTCTTCTTTTTTAACCGACCAAAGAACAGAATATTCTTTATTCGTATTTTTTCTACTTAACTCTATGAGCAAATAAATTTAAAAATCTATATGCTTTTATACTCATACAAAATCATTACATTATCTCCTATTTTATCCTTTTATGGGTTGCAGTCAAGAAGTCTTTCATCTCCCTCCACTAACCTTACAAACTTTCATGTACCTATCTTTAGCTTTTTTTATTTATTTATAAACTGTTACTGCCTGTGCTATTAAAACACCTTTTGAACCCTTTTGAAATAAGTTTGTCTCTTAAAGTATTAAACAAAAGTTAAAGTAATAGCCGGTAATATAATTCATTTGTCTGTTAATAACAACATATGGATAAACAAATTCAATATCCGTTTTCCGGAGAACATGATACAAGTTACTAGAATTACCGAACCAATGACGACTAAACGAACTTGTCAAAGTGACGTTCGATCACTATTATATTAGGATTAGGACGTACATGCGATGAGATTTACACTTTATATACTTGTAGTACCATAATGTTATTTTGATCAATGAACAATATTCTTAGTTAAGTTAAATAGCCTAATCTTTGTCACTCATTCTAATGACACTATCAAGTATTAACTCAGGACAAATAGACAAAAAACACCTTGAAAGTCTCTGTAATTTATTGTATAGAATTTGATAACAATTTTTTTTTTAAATCATAACCCAAAAAATCGTAACCCATATGCATTTAATTTATTAGTAACACATCCACATAGACACACTCACACATGTGTACACGTGTATACGCTACTCTTTGATTCAATTTATTTTGTAATCTGTTCATTCATCTGTTATCGGTAGCTGAGAGTGCCTTTAGCTTTATTGAATGACTTATCTCACGCGATCCATACCTAATATTGGCCGTAAGCCAATTACAACTTAAATACTCATGTTTCAAGTCCACAATAATACTAAGTGATATATCATGTTCTTCCTTAATGAGACATCGTGTACCTACTTAGTATTATTTATATAATCCAATATTACAATAACATAATATAAATTAATGTAGCGTGATCTAAATTCTTTCATTCATTTTAACTCTTGTCTTACTTAAGTTTGTTCTCAATGACAGAGGAATGTAATCCCCAACGCTAAGTGCAAATAGGGAGACTTCATAATACGAAATAATACGGGAGTCCGCTTTTTTATTAGCTGTGTAGCTAATGTATCGGGGATACCTTTAGTATTACTGATGTCCACTATAAAGACCACTTGCCAACAGGTAGTTCATCTGCTCATCAGTTAAAAGACCTTTTCAATATAAAATTATCTACACTATATTTGTATTCATTTAATGACTTTACTATAAAGTAAAAAAAATGTATAACATTATAATTTTTATTTAGGTACTAGTAAGCATACAAAAAATATTTAAAATAGGTCTAGTTGTTTATAAAGAGTTTAATGACATACACACGAACAGAAGAACTCGATATACATCGTACATATATAGATATATAAAAATATCTATCATCTATCTAATAAATAACCACCGATACTAAATATTTGTAACAATCCAACTAGGTTAAATAGAGAAATTTAACACAAACCCTGGTCGACGTTTCAGCGGTATTGTGCCGCGTCATCGGATTTCAATACTCAATCATTTCCATTTTCGCTTACACGATATTTACACGCGTCAGTTCTCTACTACCGGGGAACAGATAAAACATATACCATTAGTAATATGACAACATTAGGTTTAGGACATTCCTGAAATAATATATCAATATTATCTAATAATAATAGATACACAATATAATCTTGTGCCTAGTAGTACCTAATACTAATAATATTAATACCGTGTTACAATTACTGTGTTTGGTTAAACCGAAATCAGATTGAATTAAATTAAATTGTTATTTTTCTTTCAAAGGTAACAAGTAATTGTTTAAAAATTGTCCGTATGTAAATGAATGAATCTTCTATGGTATTAAAAATAAAATTTCTAAAATGGCTTATTGTCAATCGTTTAATCGTCATTAGAAGAAAACAAAGCGAAAGGACGTGGCTTATAAATAAGATCAACATTATTTATAAAATATATGTTGTAATCATCTATTATAAAGAAAGAGTATTCTGAGCGAAATTTCGTTTGGACATTATGTACCTACTAACACCATGTTGGTATAAAGCAACTAAATACCAGACTGAAAATATTCGATGCACATTAAAATCAAATTAATTATCACATTATCCACTACATATTTAAGAGAACATATTGAATAAGGCTAGAAAAAGTTATTATAAATATTTACTTATCCCACAGTTTTGTAAAGCTTGGTAACCTTAACCATTTGTCAAAATCGTTGGCGCCAATATATCACTAACTGGTGACCCACACGCCAGGTAGAAGTCGTTTCCGAACTTTTCCCTGACAAATGTACGGGATTCGTGCCAATAACAAATCATACGTCACGCCCTTGTTTTTCCGGATTGAAAATAATGTATTGAGTTTCATACTAATGGACCTGCAATATAATAAAGTATTGTATTATCTTGATAAGAGAAAATATTATTTTTATTTTGTTTGATTATTATTTTCGTTTATTTAACATATATAAATGATAATTATTTGCTAGTGGCCTGCACTTTAATCACTTAGGAAACCTATGCCTTCATCTATTTCTCCATTAGGCAGAGGTCCACTGCTCGACATAAGCCTCCTCTAATGTATTTACATATTTATTAACACGGAAAAGATAGATAACATTGGTACAATTGTACGTAAACAACTGCAATAGTAAAAACGTGTGTCGCAGTCGCAGTAGTTAACGCCCATCCCGAAACTATATGCCTCTCTAGTCCTGAGTCTTCTGAAACCTATGCCTTAGCAGTTAGCTTTAACAGTTTGTGATATTTCGTTTTTACTCCAGTTTACCGTATCAGGCATCTTGTTAAACATACTTTAATCTAAATTCATATAAGGTTTCTAATATTTCTATAAAAACAGCTGAAACATTGGTCACAAATTTCAAACTAGTTGTTCAAACTTATTGTCTAAAAATTATTTAATACCATCTACATAAAATATTCCTAAACAGTGACGTAGGGCCCCCAAGCTCGGGGGCCGCTCAGACTCTGACTTTGTATGTACATAAGTCGAATTCGGAACACGACGAATACGGAACAAACGATTTAAATAATTTAGGTGGGGCCCTTGCTTACTTTTTGTCCCAGGTCCTTTGGTTGCCCAGCTACGTTACTGTCCTTAACGATAAGAAAGTTTATCGTCCTCTCATAATGCATATTATGTCTTTACTAAACCCTTGTTTAAAAAGGATAGCGTACTCCAATGGTATTTTTAAATGGTATTTTATTAAACTGACTGACCTGAAACTGATCGAAAACTAAAGCTACGAAACATGACGAGCCGCTTGGCGTAATGGTTTCCACGTCGGACCGCCGCCATTACAAGGGTCCTGGGTAAGGTTAGGTTCTCGGTCTGGGTGTGTTTGTAAATGTCTCTGTGTTGTCCATGGCACCTACGACATGGGGTATCCTTGTGTGGGGCTATGAGTGTGTGGCTTTATTTATTATTATTATTATTAATAAGGAAATATTACAAGATATTACGGAAGTAGCATACTTAACAATTAATCTTTTGTTCGCAGATGCGCTTAAAGATCCCAACATATGTGGATCTCCAACATGCGTTCGTAAGTACTTAATATCTTTAATTTACTAGTATATTCACTATTTTTAGTAGGTATCTGAATTAGTAACTTGAGATATGAAATTAATCCAAATAATATTGGTGGGGTTGCCAACCTTGCTATAATACCCTCCTGCTTGCATTAAAGTAATTCAACACTCTGAGCAATAATAAATATGTAATGCGGATTGGTTTAGGATGGAGGAATTAGTAATCAAGGCAAGGTGCTCACGTAGCGTAGTATCTATCTCCACCTACCTACTTTGTGATTGCGATGACATGATACATTTACATCACACTTTCGTGAATTGGAATGACGTCGTTAAAATGCCGCAAATATATGCCGTTTGACATTGACTCGATGATCTGTCTCAGCTCAGCTGACTGCCAATTTGACACAAATGTCAGTCAAGTACTCAAGTCAATTCTTAATGACATTTGATAGCTCACATTGTTTACAAAACAAAACTAATTTTGTAAAACTTGAGTTTTTCTACTTTTCTAGCATCGGAGAAATTTAGGTATCTACAATCAATGGTGTATCAATATGAATACAAAGTGAATGTGGAGACTTATTTTGCTGGTTCAAGCAATAATCGGTCTACTTTGGATATTAGGGCCGAGGTGAGATTTTGAAATTAATTTCAGTAAAACTAGTTTATTTTTCTGATTACGTAGGTTTTTATATCATTAATTTAAAACTGTAATGCTACATGTGGACATAAGACGCGTTGTAACCAATAAAGGAGCGTAGTATTTGCTAACCGAACCATTCTGTTTTAAAACTGATATTATTGAAATTGAATCAACAGTTCTAATTTTAAAATGAATAATTTATGTTGTTATTTATTTATTACAAAATTGCTGAATCACCTGTGTTTTTTCCTTAAAAGAAATTATGTATAAGTATTAATGATAATCTACTTATTTTTCTTTTTAATATTATGATAATATGTTTAATAAATTATCATAATTATCTTCAGTATGATTACATAATTAAAAAAATGCACTGACTTTAACTAATAATGCCTATAAAGTTTCGATATATTCATACTATTTATAGGACTAATGATAATATGACTATTATTATTTAACTGTATGAAGTATTATTATTTTCAATAATTTTAGAGGTCTTGATAGTATTGGCAATATACCAATAGACAATAAATAGTTAGGCGACATTAACATAACATATATTTTAAGCTATAAATAATAGCTGAAGATTAAGTTATAACTTGTATGTCACTTGCAGGTTGCCCTCCAATTCATAACCCCTTGTGAAGGACTGTTACAAATAAGTGATGTCACTCTTATTGACCAAGATGAATACTATCCAGTGGAGAGAGCAGAGAAATTTATTCATGCACTCGCCCTATATGATCTCAGGTATGTTTAAAACTATTTGCTTTCCAAAGCTTCTACTTTTAAAACTTTCGTGACACAACAGCAAAAATCAAAACAAAATTTCTACAGCAGTGTTGAAATGTCACAAAATTTTTGAATCCAAATGTTGTATACCTCATTGGGCAGATGGAGACTCTGGCTAAGAATTGAGTAGATATTTATGGGACTTTGTACATTTAAAAATATATTAATTAAAATGAACATTACTTTATATAGTTTCCATCTATTAAGGTGTTATGATGAGCATTGAATAACACATATTTGCTATAATTATTTAATGCACCTGTGAAATAAGAAATCTGAGATTCATTCTTTGTATGTTTACAATAGAGATAATCTACAAAAAACTACTTGTTTAGTTAGCACTTCCAGTGTTTTTTTATTTATGTCTCTGGCTAAATAAATTTAAATGTTTTAATTCCCTATACAACAACATATTACAGGAAAATTAATAATATAGGAAGTATAATGAAGAATGCTATTTATTTATGCATTGAAAATAAATATTGTGTTTCAGGTTTGCCTTCCACAATGGTATCATCTCAGAAATCTGTCCAAACGAAGCTGAAGAGGACTGGGTGCTTAATTTCAAAAGAGCTGTTCTGTCCCTCTTTCAGAATAGTATGAAGAGATTTGACATTAACTTTGATGGAGTTGAGGTGAAATATTATTTAATTTTAAATTGTGTCTTTTGCTTTGACTTTATTATTGGTCTTATTGGGGTGCCTAGAATATAGACTCCATTTCATCCATATAGAATTCCAAGCTGGTAGCTTGTCGTAGAGTTGTAAGAAGCTACAGAAGTCAATCTAGCTTGGTGGTAGGTATTAGTGTCAGCATTAGTCATTAATGTTGTTACTGGCTATATAGCCAGCCAGTAGTATACCACCCTCTTGCTTGTGTCAGCTGTTTTCATTCAGTGTCAGTATTCTGACTGGGGGCTTCCACACCAGTTGTATGTTTCTTTCCTCTCAAATTTCTTGACATGTAATGCCTTTGGTGATGCCTTTTTTGTTGCTGGAATCCATGGACGGCCGTGACCACTTCTTATGTGGTTTGTTTGGGTGTTTGTTAGCAAGTTACATAAAAAACTAAGTTTTGTTTGTTTTATAATTTCACACTTAAGGTTGTGTATCAATATGAAATTTGTAATTGATTGTTACAGCAAGACATTCATGGAACATGCAATGTGAATTATGTAGTGAGAGGACAAGAAAATACCAGTTTAATTCTAGTAAAGAAGAGAAATTTATCACAGTGCACTGATAGGTACAAGTACATGTCAATATTACAGACAGTGCGGTATGACTTTCAGAGTGTAAGTATTGTTTTAATATATATCCATGCAAAAATACAGTGTTATTATTGATTCTAATATAAATGAAGCACATTTTTTTATATATTTTAATATTTTTCTACCTACAATGGTATGATAAATTATTAAAAATACAAGAGGTACCTTTAACCCATTAATGACCCACAATGCAATAGAGTCTCATCTTATTACTGAGGTGGCCTAGAGCATGCTACTCCAATGCGGGTTACATAACAATATCTTTTAACAATTCCATATTCAACTTAAAAATCTTTGAAAACTACCCTCATTTATAAAATAACGTAAACAATGTAACTGCAAAACCATTATCAATCATCGTTACTTTAAAGCACTGAAGTTAATTCAGAATTCATGAAATATTTTCCCTTCCAGAAATTTCAAACATGGCCAGTTCTGAAATCAGAAAGCAAGTGTCGAATCACGGTAGACCATCATATATATAAGGAAGTGAATTGTCGCGAGCGCCATCTATTCGAACCGTTTTCTGGAAAAAACTCCGGCGCTATGACAACCGTTATCCAGGACTTAGTGCTGATGAGAGAGGGAACCAAAACGGACTCGCAGTTTATGGAATCGGAACGCACAGGTCTGTAATATCAATAATCGTAATTAAAGGGCTTAGTCGCTAAAGCGATTATGTCGCCTTGGTAGCAACATCAACAACTAAGTACTTACACCATTCCATTTATATGTCTAGCAACTTATAGAACTATCTTGCAGCATCTGATAATGGATCTGCTAGAATAATATTAATCTGGCGGACTTCACGTAATTATAAACTTAATCTTTGCTTTACATGTGAATTCCGGGCACATTCCATCGACACATGGTATATATTTTCTATCGTATTACATACCGCTTCGCGAGGAGATCTTTCGCATCATGTGATAGAAATAATTGCAGGGAATGTGTCCGGATCTCAGTCGAAGATCTATTACAGTTTCTCTTCTACTTATCACCCTGTTATCTATCCAAGGGTCTTAGATGGATGTGGCTGGATCGAGCGGTACCTTAAACCTTTTTCCTTGGACCTTTCATCAAAGTACTCTTTCCAAAGGTTATTGCAATCGTGCTTCAAGGTAGACATATGGTTTTGAATGATGGATATCAATCTAGGTTAATCCCATCTGAAATTGCTTGTTTATTGTTCATCAACCATTTCGTTACTAGTTAGTCCGACGTGAGAGGGTGTCCACTGAAACTGAATTATTTTATTATTTGCATCGAGTTTTACAAAAAATTTAAAAATTGCACAGGTCAAATCAAAATCAAATCAAAAAGACTTAATTTCTGTTCACATGAAACAATAACATTTAAATAAAAGAAAAGACTTAAACATAGAGGCAACAATGTTCACATGTGCCAGAAAAAGGGCCTCACTCAGCTAAATACCACAGTTACTATCGCGCTGATTTACAGTGGGCCCGTAAGTCACATGATAATGTAAGTGCGACGCATTCATTAAGTTTATTTAATCCATCTACAGGTAATCCTCGAAAAATCGAGGTACACCGTGCCAGGTATTGAAGCGCACTTTTGAAATCCGATAGGATAACTATATTATTATATTCATATGCTTTTATGTTTATCAATTGTTTCTTACAGCGTGGTCAGCGGTTCAGAAACGGTCGAACATTCTGCACCATCATTCACCTTACGGGAGAGCGGAGACAGGAGAATTGAAATCCGCTAGAGATGTTCTGAAACTATTATGCCTGTGAGGAAAATTATTTTAAACTATTTAAATTACAGAGTCTTTTGCTAACTATAGGTCAATGCTTGACTGTAACCCAACCATATGGTACATAGATGGAGTCTTGTATATATAGTATATCTAACTAGATAGTTTTGAGTGGTCCATAAATTCCATGTTTTAGTATTGGGTGATAAAGTGCACTAACTTTAAATTGCGCTGAAACCTTTTTTTGGGGAAAAGGAATGCTTTCCAGTGACTCACGATTTCAATGATGACTATTTAAAATGTATTTAAAACGATATTTACTTAATATATTCATAATATTTCAAGTATTTTTAATAGAACAAGGACTTATAAATATTTTTTTTTATTTCCCTTCACCGTGTGTTTACTTGCCAAGTGACAGTTGTGACGTCACATGTTCACATATACTAGCAAATCGATAAATTTGACAACTATGTTCACTATGATGTTTGGTAACAAACACAACAAGCAAGCAGACAGAGATGGAATGTAAATTAATGACGTCATCGTTGTTCGCACAAATGT
The DNA here is from genome assembly GCA_018248895.1 of Carystus phorcus. Lineage (NCBI taxonomy): Eukaryota > Metazoa > Arthropoda > Insecta > Lepidoptera > Hesperiidae > Carystus > Carystus phorcus. The sequence goes on along the minus strand of DWJN01001807.1, from coordinate 1,160 downwards.
GACCAGCTGTGCTTGTGACATAGTCAAAAATCATGAAGTTCTTCATACAGTTAATTCGACATCATCCTATAGTCATTTTAATAATATGGCCCTTATGTACGATTAAACAACATAAACGTAATTGCAGCGTAAAACCCAACTCGGAGTCGGAGAGTGCGACGGTAGACGAGAATATGGACAGTGGGTCCACGGTGGGTCTATGGGGCAGGCTGGTGCGAGCGGCGCGGAAACTGCACCACCCCGCGCTTGCGCAACTGTTGGCGCGTGCCCCCGCGATTTGCGACACAGCTACGTGAGTAAATGAATGTGAACAGTACATTTCTACAGATTAGAACTGATCAATAGTTCCCATAAATCTGTTTAAAGTCTAAAATCTTCTCTAACTGACTGACTGTCTAAAGTCCCTTAATCCCTATAACTGATTAGATCTCTAGGGATTTGTTGGTCTTAAAATTACCCTTTTAATCTATTTGTTGCGATAGGCATTAAAATCCTAATATCTTTTGTACATTTATATTACCAATAAATGCCTAATATACAGATTTGATTAGAGTAAAACTTTCAAACTTAAGATAATTTATTTGAAATTAACGAGTAAGTTGGTGTTGGTGGTAATCTATGTATATTGCTTTTATACGCTACTAATTGTAGTAGTAAATAACTATTGAGTAATTTAATGATCTGTTGATCAAGTGATCAACAAGTAACAATAAACTGAGGTAAACAAGATGCTTATATAATACCCTAAATTTCTGCGGTTAAAAGACATATTTTAACATTTAATTTGTAGAAACATTAAAGTGAGTATATACAGAAGGTAACAATTGTTTTAATTCGCAGCAAACACATATTGGACGCGTTGCCGTACATAGCGAGCGCGGGCTCCGTGGAGCTGATCAAGGACATGATCGTCAACGAGGAGGTGGACAAGGAGACCAGGCACGAGTGGCTCATGTCCATGGCTATGATACCGAGGTACGTCCTGGGCCGCGTTCCACTAGGCGTCCACAATGATCACGCTCACGATCGCACTTGTTTCTGTTCCACTAGCTTGTGAGCGTTACTGTCATAAACCCTAATGAGCGCGTGAGCGTTTGTTATGACGTCATGAGTGACGTATTCGTCTCGACCACAACGACCGCGGTCGTCATGTGGAACGC
>DWJN01001806.1:0-16834 GCA_018248895.1 Carystus phorcus | reverse complement strand
CCTATCGATAAATTTAAGGTACGCGTGAAAGCACAGCTCGTAATTAAAGGATACTATAATATAGAAGAATACTTAAAGCCTGGAAGCCTGGAAATAAAATGCCGTATCCAGCTCCGCAAAAGCTAGTGAAGAAATTGTGAAGATAGTGAAGTGAAGTAGTTGAAAAGATGTGCTGAGGAATTTCTTTCGCCGGTTTTTCTCCTCAATGTAAAATCACCTTTCCGCAACGGTGTTAGAATCAAAATAAATGACGTGCATAAGTGTGTTGAAATAATACCTACATGAATAAATGATTTTGAATTTTAATTAGTTGGATTCCCAGGTGGAGAAAACATGTAGGTATGTGCAACATAAATAATTGCTTTCAGGTCATGGGTTTTAGTAATGTATTGTTTGAACTACCGGGCTATAAGCGCTTCAAACTTATGATAAAATATGTATATTTCTTCAAAAGATATGCTGAGAAATTTCTTTCGCTGTTTCTTTTCCTCAATGTTGAAACAAAATCCGAAATGGTAGTATAATCATAAATTTATGTGTATAAGTGTATTAAGAAAATACCTACATGAACAAATTATTTTAAATTTGAATAACAAGAAACTAATTGCTGAACAAATTAGAATTATTTTAGTGTACAGTGTATATACACGATAAGTAGGTTTGAATGAAAATAAGTTTCAAAAGCAAATTAAGACTTCAATATTCCAAATTGATATTTTACTATTTTCAACAAACTGAATAACAAACAGGTAGTAGATATTTCATAACTGATGAAGTACGTTAACATCGCCGAATAATGGGTTCTGTCTCTTAAAACGGTATAGAAGAATAGAATAAGTTAATAGTTTAACTACCTAGCTACCTACCTACCTACCTATCTACCTATCTATCTACCTACCTATCTACCTACCTATCTACCTATCTACCTACCTACCTACCTATCTACCTACCTAGCTCGTCTATCATTATATACCTGAAGTAATATTAAATATCTTAATATATATAAAGTACGTGTCACGGTGTTTGTCCGCTATGGACTCTTAAACTACATAACCGATTTTAATCAAAATTTGATCCAACTTGAAAGATAGGGTAGGTTACATCTCAAGTCGCAAAATTATTTTACTGCAAATTATTTGTTTAATATAATATTCTGACAGATAGCGGTGTAAAATAATTAATTGACAAAATTGAGTTATTGCAAATTATTTTAGTTCCATAAGGTTTGAACAGATGGCGGTGTAAGATAATTAATTGACAAAATTGAGTAATTCTAAATTATTTTAGTTCCATAAGATTCTAACAGATGGCGGAGTAAGTATGCTAAATTGAGTATGTAAACCTCAGTCACAGCACCGCGTGGCCGGGTCTGTTAGTTTATATTGTTGCAGAACAACATCTTCTGGGTCAACTAGTATCTTACATAAAACATTCAAGCCAATGACTACATTTTAAGGGACATTAGTTTGATATAAATGCTATAGCCGGACTTTCATAACATTAAGTTGCTTAAATATTCACCATTGTTTAAATAATAATCAAATTTATTACAAAAATAACTAATTAGGAGGAAAAGAAAGCTATTAAGGAAACTGGGTTTAAACACAGTTTCATTTGATGTATTTTAACTACAAAATTAAAAAAATAATTAACGGTAATAAAATTTTACTTCTGAAACGTTAATAACGAATATTTTATTATCGAAATGTATAAAATATTCAATTAAGTTAGAGATAACGTACAATAATATTAGTTCAAAGATATCTTTTAAGTCTTTTGCTTTACGCTACAAAGTCATTAGATCGCAGTTTCATCAAGCTATTTAAATATAACTGTGATTTTAATTTGAAGCTGATTTTAATTGAACTGAATCGCAACGAATTATTTTAAAATTATATTTTTTAATTAATAAATAATTAAAATTTTATGTTTTATGAAATATCGTTTCATTATTCGTTTTTGTATTTATATTCCTAAGACTTGTATTTATTATACAGAGGCTGTTGTAAAATGTAAAATTAAATGAGCTTTAAAACGAACGAAAACTAAACTTTCAAAGCAATATTTATAAGGCACAGGCTTTATAAGGCACCCTTCCGAAACGGTGGTAGATGCAAAATATTTGACGTTTCATAAGTATATTTATAAATACCTACGTGAAATACATGATTTGAGTTGGAGTTTGAGTTTTGAGTTAAGATAAAAATTTCATTTAATTAAGTTACTTACTTTGGGCATTTCATGCACATTATAATGGGCATGATGACAAATTTTCAAATGCTATTTAGTAAAGTTGGTAAGTATATACATATATGTAAGTAATGTATGTATATGCTATTTCAGCAAAAATAATGGTTTAGTATAGAACAAGTAGATTTTAAATTTGTAGGTTCTAATTCGCACATAACGCATCAAAGTGTCATGGCGTCGCTTCTGACGTCACTGTTGAGTAAACTACATGTAAACACCAGAAGCTCCTCATATCCATCCTCCTTGAATTCAAAAGAATATCGGTAGTATGCACTCCCTCTGTGTAATATAATATATAATACAGCAATAAAAACTCCCAAACAGAATTCGCCTTTTCTTTGGTAGAAATCACTTTCAGGATCAATTTTTTTTTTAAACTAAACCAGCGAAGTCTGTGTTGTTTTTACAATTAACAAAATTCATGTTTGTAAATAACTTCGGCGAGAAAACCTTTTAAATAAACCACCTTAAATGAGTCATAACATATATTTAAATATACAATTCTGGGCAGTAAAACGGGTCAATGAGCAATCACGTGTGAGCAGTTAAATCAAAATTATATGAATAAAAACGAAAGGATTCGGTAGAAGTTATCTTGCAAGATAAACAAAAACATTTTCGTAAAACTATACTATTCTCGCGTCCACTTAAATACACACTAAAAATTTCATCAAAATCGGTCCAGCTGTTTAGAACCTGTGGAGTGACACACACGAACAGAATTATTATATGTATAAAATAAGATGTTAGAACAATCATATTTTTTTATCTTTAACTTTCGAAATTTTTACTGTGCTGCCTATTCCATATTATTTACGGACTATTTATTTTTAAATGTGTAAATTATGTTGTTGTGAGCTGTGCGCGTGTGTAAAAAATGGTACAGTAGAAAATGTTCGTTTCTAAATCGTAAGTCAGGTCAGTCCAGTGGTTCGGAGGTTTCCATAAGGAAACGTGGGTTCGAATCCCACGCCTGACGTACCCACACGGAAGTAATATTTTTGTTTTTTTTTATACTTATTACATTTTTAAATGCCTTTTTTATTATTTTACATATAAAATTCTCTAATATTATTTTACGTATAAAGTGTCACAACGTTAGGTACCATACTCCTCCGAAACAGCTTGACCGATTTTTATAAAATTTCATATGCATATTCAGTAGGTCGATCGTCATATTCATAGAATCGGCTACTATCTATTTTTATACCCCTACTGTTCAGAGAACAACTCTTTCATAGTCTGTGGTCGGGTGTTGTTCAAGTTGGACAAGACAAGTAACGACAAGCATAAATCATTTTCAAGCAAAGTATCTGTTTTATTCAAGAAAACTCAAAATCAAACCTCCTTAACAATTGGCGACCGTGAAATCTCGAACCTACATCGATACAAGAAACAACGTCAAGAAGTGCGAGAATTACAAACAGCCAGCAAGAAGCCGTATTAATAAGCGGTGCGACGTGACGTCGAGTTGGAATCCAAAAGGGAAGCAGTCCGTTCCTATATACATAATTCCTGTTGTACAATTGTAACAAAGTTGTCCTAAAAACTTTTCTTTGTACACAGTTTCACAAGTTAGGTTATTCCCTCTTGACATGTTTAATGTCTTAAATTTCTCAATACAATTGAAGGCATCATTTGTGCACATAAAAACGTTTCTCAATTTGGTATAGTACTATTAAATATCAGAATTTAAGTGAACTATCGAAATAAGCAACTATTTTAAGAAGAATACACTGGTGACTTACCTACCTATTCTCAACCTATCTACCAGTTTAGTGTCCCTGCATAGTTACAGTACTTTTAATGCAATCTGTATGTATTCCAGACCAATTTACCAAGTGCAAGCATCAATACCTACAACTGCTTATGATCATCCATTCAGTATTGTTTGACATCACAGCTGTTTTGGAGGTTTGCATCGTGTAAAGGTATTTAGTTCTTTATTTTACCTTCATTACAATGACTGGCACAGATGAGTTAAAAGACTTAAAGGCTAAACGGTCTTCTATTAAAGGCAGGCTTACAACCTTTGAAAAATATGTAGAGGATTTAAAGTTATCAACTAGTATAACTAAGCTTGTGGTCTATGAGGTAAAGACAAGGTTAAAGAAGGTAGAAAAACTATTTGAAGAATATGATTTAATTCAAACTAATATAGAAATTAAGTATGAGTGTTCAGAAAATCAGGCGGAGAGAGAATCAAGCGAGAATAGGTTTTATAAATGTATTGCGGAGGCTCACAACATTATAGAAAGCCAAAGCAATAGTTTAGAGGTTGATGTACAGAGCTCAGTGTCTAATCAAACAGAAACGGGGCAGAATGCAAGTATTAAGTTACCACAAATTAAAATACCAAATTTTTCAGGTGATGTATCAAATTGGTTGGAATTTCATGATACTTTTTCTTCATTGATTCATAGCAATGAATCTATAGCAAGTGTCAATAAGTATCAGTATTTGAAGGGTGCACTAACTGGTTCTGCAGCTTCGGTGATAGCCAGCTTAGAAATTTCGAGCCGTAATTATGAAGTAGCTTGGAATCTTTTGTGTGAGCGCTACAATGACAAACGGAAGCTAGTGTTTACTCACCTTAAGGCTTTGCTTGATACTCCAATCGGGTCTGGAGAAGGGTCTCTGCGTTCGCTAGCTGATCACATTGCTAAACATTTAAGAGCATTAACTAGTCTAGGTGAAAAAACAGAAAACTGGGACACCTTAATTATATTTTTATTCACTGCCAAATTAGATATCCATACAAGTGCTAAATGGGAAGAGTATAAGGGATCTTTCACAGATTTACCTAAGTTAGATAATTTCTATACATTCCTGCGCATGAGAGCAGACATTCTAGAGGCCACAGGGTCTAGTAACAAACAAAATTATATGCAGCAGCAATCGCGGCACCAGCCGCAGCTCCTTCAGTATAAGCGTATGGATAAGCAACAAAGGTCATTTGTTGCTACTAATTGTGAAAATGACAAAAACTATAATAGGTGTTTTGTATGTAATGGGCAGCATTTAATTTACTATTGTGATAAGTTTTTGGCAATGTCTCCGGCAGACAGATTCAATTTGGTTGTGAAGAAAAAGCATTGTATTAATTGTCTCCGAGGTGGGCATTCAGCTCAACAGTGTAAATCTACATCATGCAAAGTATGTAAAAACAGACATAATTCACTTTTACATTTTGATAATTCAACAAATGAAAACCAACAGTTAGTTTCTAGTCCTATTTCATTGTCAACTTGTGTTTCAAATCAAGTTTTGTTGTCAACAGCAATTGTCAAGGTATCATGTGCTGAATCAGACAAAATAGTTGAAGCACGGTGCTTGCTTGACTGTGGGTCACAGTCTTCCTTCTGTAGTCAAGAGTTAAAAAATAAAGTGTGTGTTCAAACAGAAAAAGTAAACTCAGTTTGTGTAACAGGTATTAACAGTATTTCATTTGAAGCATTACAACGTTGTAATATTAAAGTACAGTCATGCACAAATACATTTAGCACATCAGTCAATGTATTTGTGATCAATGACATAACCAGTACATTACCTAGCCATGAAGTGGATGTATCAAGGATTAAGCTCCCAAAAAATGTAACCCTTGCAGATTCTACTTACTATATACCATCAAAAATTGATTTATTATTGGGAGCTGATATATTTTGGGAAATTTTATGCACAGAACAAATAAAGTTAGGTCCTAATTTGCCTATTTTGCAAAATTCCCTGTTTGGTTGGCTAATATCAGGTCCAGTTATGTGCAACACCAGTCAGCAATATAAGCAATCTAAGATTATATGTAATTTCAGTCAAGACATTCAAGCGCAGTTAAACAAATTTTGGGAACTTGAGGAAGTTCCCAGTACACCGGTGATGTCTCAAGAACAGCTGGAATGTGAACGGCATTTTGAACAAAACACTCATAGGCTTGATAATGGTAGGTTCTGCGTGACCTTGCCTTTGAAAATGGAACCAAAAAATTTGGGTGATTCATATTATATTGCACTCAAACGCTTTGAATCTTTGGAGCGACGTTTTCGTAGGCAGCCTGAGGTAAAGGCTCAATATGTTGAGTTCATAAAAGAGTACGAAGCTCTCGGACATCTGTCAAAGGTTAGGAGACCAGATAACGCTATATTCTTGCCACATCACCCGGTATTAAAGGAACAGAGTGAAAGTACAAAATGTAGGGTTGTATTCGATGGGTCATGTAAAACTACATCTGGGCTGTCACTTAATGAAATACTGATGGTAGGGCCTACACTGCAAGACGACATTTTTTCGATTTTAATAAGGTTAAGACAGCATACCTACATATTTACAGGAGATATAGAAAAATTTTATAGACAAATATTAATTGAACCAAAACAGAGACATTTACAAACAATTTTATGGCGAGAAAACGATGACGAACCCATAAATTATTTGCAATTAAACACCGTAACGTACGGTACATCGTCTGCTCCTTATTTAAGTACAAGATGTATTGTACAACTAGCGTTGGAATGTAAAGATCCTTTGATTAGCGAGATAATCAGACACGATTTATATATTGATGATTTAATAACTGGGTGTTCTAACGAAAACGAATTATGTCATATTTACAAGAATGTTACGGCGCAACTAGCATCAGCTGGGTTTAACCTCCGTAAAGTAAAAAGCAATTCAGCTTCATTGTTGAATTCAATATCAAACGATGACAATATTGACAATACACAAGACAATTTAAAAATTTCGACTGTAACTAGCACTTTAGGTATTGAGTGGGATCCTAATTCTGACTCTATTATAATTGCGGTAGAAAAATCTGCTAAATTATTCGAAGAGTGCAATAATATTATAACAAAACGTATAGTTCTATCAGTGTCATCGTCTATATTCGATCCACTAGGGCTTCTAAGTGTATGCGTCATTACCTGTAAAATCATTTTACAAAAACTGTGGCTAAGAAAAATAGGATGGGATGACCAAATCCCTCAGGATATTTTAGATATGTGGCAAAAGGTTGTGCGTAACTTAAAATCTATTGAACGTTTTGCAATCCCACGCCCGGCTTTTTGTTTCAATTGTATTAAGGTTGAGTTACATACGTTTTCCGACGCGTCAATCAGCGCATATGCGGCTTGCGTGTATGTACGTTCAATCGATGCTCTAGGCCACATCACAGTGCGGCTTTTATGTGCAAAGACCAAGGTGTCACCTCTTAAAACATCAACGATACCTAGACTTGAACTGTGTGGAGCAGTGTTAGGAGCTCGTCTATGTAAGAAAGTGAGAGAATCACTACGCTGTTCAATAAACAACCAATACTTTTGGTGTGATTCCAATGTCGTTTTAGGCTGGCTAAACACTCCCCCACACAAGTTAAGTACATTCGTATCTCATCGCGTAGCAGAAGTTAATGAATTGTGCGCAAATAATTCCGAGTGGTTCTACATACCTTCATCACAGAATCCAGCTGATCTGGCGTCGCGTGGTGTATACCCCGAGGAGGTACCGAATCTGTCGTTGTGGTGGGAAGGTCCTACGTTCCTAAAAGGTTCTAGCGATCAGTGGCCTGAGCAGCAGCGCTTTGATTCTGAATTAAACTTACCTGAAGTGAGGGTGCACCTTTCAAATATTGAAACGAATCCGAAGTCGATCGTAAACTTTGAGCGATTCTCTAGTTTCCAAAAATTACGCCGCATGTTTGCGTATGTCCATAGATTTATTGCTATGTGTAGGGGGAGCATGAGGATTTCTGGAGCTTTGACCGTTCAAGAATTAGAGACTAGCGAGTTGAAGTTAGCTAAATTATCACAATTTGAATGTTTTTCCGTTTACAAAAATAATTTTAAATCTTTACCTGCATTGCTTAGTTTAACACCGATAATTGAGGAACAGACCGGGTTGATTCGTGTTGGGGGGAGATTAGAAAACTCAGATTACGTTTTTGATAAACGTCACCCAATCGTTTTGAGTAGCAAGCATCGGTTGACTGAGTTACTCATGACTTATTACCATATTAAATTGATGCATGCAGGACCGCAGTTGCTTCTTTCAGTCATAAGAGAACATTACTGGCCAATTGGTGGGAGATCCTTAGCAAGACGAATATGTAATAATTGTATAACGTGCAGACGAATGAAAGGAGCAGCTGCAAAACAAATCATGGGAAATTTGCCTTCTGTTAGATTATCTCCTGGAATTCCTTTTGAAATTACAGGAGTAGATTATGCAGGACCATTTTTAATTCTCAACAGGAAGGGTCGTGGGGCCAAACTTAGTAAATGCTATCTTTGCGTTTTCATTTGTTTCAAAGTCAAAGCAGTTCATCTCGAATTAGTTTCTGATTTGACTACAGAAGCATTTATTTTGGCCTTGCGACGTTTCATGTCTCGTCGAGGAAAGCCTCGCGAGATATTCTGTGATAACGGCACTAATTTTGTTGGGGCAAGTCGAGAAATTGCTGCCCTCGTTAAAACATTTTCTGATTCTGTGTCAGATCTGGCTAATGAAGGTATAACATTTAAATTTTCCCCCGTGTATTCTCCAAATTTTGGAGGACTGTATGAAGCAGCCGTGAAGTCAGCAAAATTTCATCTAAAAAGGGTCGTAGGTAGTGCACACTTTACATTTGAAGAACTTACGACTCTGTTTTGCCAAGTCGAGGCTATCTTAAATTCCCGGCCCTTAATGCCTCTGTCCTCCGATCCAAACGACCTTTGTCCTTTAACCCCCGGACACTTTCTAATAGGAAGGCCACTCACATCACTACCTGCGCCTGATCTTCAAAATTCAAACCCCAGCCGTCTTCATAGATATGCTCTCATTGAACAAGCAAGACAGCATATGTGGAGCAGATGGTGCCGTGAATATATAGGCGAGCTACAGCAACGAACTAAATGGCAGAACAGAGTGCCGGACATTAAACTAGATCAAATGGTGCTGATTAAGGACGAATCCAACACTCCTATGAAGTGGCCAATAGGAAGGATTACGGCAGTCTACAATGGTTCTGACGGAGCTTGTCGGGTAGCGGACATAAAAACTAACAAGGGAATCATCCGGCGGGCTATCAACCGAATTTGCCCGCTTGTCGACAATTAAGAAATTCAGAAACTGTTTAATTTTTAGAAGGAGGCGGAGATTGTTCAGAGAACAACTCTTTCATAGTCTGTGGTCGGGTGTTGTGTGTATCTGTACGCTGCTCTGTGGAAGTTGTTTTTGGTTGTGCCGGTTGTGACAAGATTATTCAAATTCAAGGTTCAAGTTGGACAAGACAAGTAACGACAAGCATAAATCATTTTCAAGCAAGTATCTGTTTTATTCAAGAAACCTCAAAATCAAACCTCCTTAACAATAATACTTCCTATTATAATCCTATAGCTAGAATGTGCCGCCTTTGTTTTGTATACCTTATGAAGAAATAAATAAATTAATTAACACGTCAAATGTTACAGTTGATAGATCAGCTTATAATGCATTGTAAGTTTCGAAAGGCACCTCTAAATACTATTGACCTCTTATAAATGTTTTGCAAAAGCTAATAGAAGATCAGGTAGTAGTATTTTATATGAAACAGACTGCTTCATAAATCGATTAGTAAGGTAATTCATTTAAACATAATATCATGTTTTCTGTTATCTTTACATATAAATATATGAGTTTTCTGCCAATGTGTATTTTTTCTGTGCGTTTAAGTGGATTTGAGAATATAGTTTCACAATTCATTCCAATAGAAAATGTATTTATTTTTTATTTCATTTAATTATTTATCTTTATTTTACATAAATCAGACTCGCTATTATCTTTAAATCTTATATAAAGACAATATATAGAATATGTGGCAGAATAAGGTTTGCCGAATCTGCTAATATTTATATATAATTTAAATTTCTCTGTAAAAGAGCAAAATACCTAATACTATAACAGTGGAAACAGTACCCAAGCTTGTAGACGTGTCAAAGGAAACGAACCAGGGCTAGGCTTTAAGAATGTTCCCTTCACCCAGAAGCGGGTTAAGGTATAAAATTACATTGTTTTGATCAAAATATAGTACTACTAGCGCCGTCCCCAGTACATTACATTCAGTATGTTCCATCACAATACATTATATTGTTACCACATGTAAATATACAACCAATGATAACGCCTTTATCGATATCTGCTTCGCTCAAACCAAACTTTTGGGTATGGTTGGTAGAGAATGCTTCTAGTATTAAGCCCACCTTTTGTACCACCTTTAAGTAGTATAATAAAGAATAAATAACATAAATTCTAACTATTAATTATCCTCAAGCCAGTAATTTTTATGGAAATATCCGGTATACGCTTCTAAAATAAAACATGCAAGGCTAACACTATAAATAATGTAATGATAATATAAGTCGATAGTAAAAGTTTGAAAGGAAAGTTTTATTTTATTCTTTTTAGGGCACTTAAACACTGAAATAAAAGCTTTTCTTTATTAAGATTTTTATTTTTTATTTTTCATTTATTTTTCTATATAAATTCCTTACTAAATTACTTACTATTAATGAAGGCAAAATACAACCAACGCATCTTAAGAGAACTTAAAAATAATTAAATTAAACAATGCACTGTCATCGTCCCAACCCACCATTTTGAATTCATCTCGTGCACAATATGGCGGCCGTGTTCGGGATAGGAGTATTGGTCAGGCTTAATGCGACAATAAACGTCAAATTGCAATCGTTGGTTGTAAAAATAACGGTCTATACCTTTCCCAGGCTACGTGTTTCGAAATAGTAATTAGGGAATTTGGTTTTGGTGTTTTTTCGAAGCGTGAATATAGATTGTATATTGCGGGTAGATTTATAGTGTTTACTTTCATAAATACTTTGGAAAATAGGGCGTAAAGACTTTATTATGAATATTCTTATCAAGTTATTAGATAATATTTTTATTGATATCTATCAACACTGCGTGGCCTTTTATTTAGTTACTCTTGTGATAGAATCAGCCGCCAAGTGAATCGTCGTGTTTCGATTGGAGACTTCACAGGCAGTATTTTTCATCCTCCATTTTTATGAGCAATTAACAAATTGCAACCTATCGTTGATGTTTTCGTTGCTGCTGATATTCATGGGCTGTGAGACATGACTTACTGTGAGATGGCTCATTTTTTCGATTCATTGTGACTTATATTTGAAAACCTACACAGTTTATACCTAACTAAGAGGTCCCTTCTAGATGATAATTAATACATTTCAATTAAAATCATATAGTTCATAATGATATTTTAATAAAGTTATAAATTATTATTATCAAGCGATACGCGTAATAGAATATTAAAACGTGTAATGGCTGCGTTAAAGCAGAGTAACATAATGGCATTACGAGTAACAAATGATATTAATATGAGAATAAATAATATCGAAAAGTAAGTAACGAATAATCATTATACGTAAATGTAAAAAGAGTTAATATAACTTATAACTGAGGAGCACAGCGGTTCCATAACGGAAATAATAAATAACTACACCGGAGCAGGATAAGTGTTATTAAAAGTAATTGCTAAGAATAAGAACGTGATTTAGTATTAAGTTATTTGAGTTGCTTTCTCCTTCGGAAACTCCCTTGATGCTATGAAGAATACTCTTAAATTTTTGAAGTGGGTACGTTTACACAGTTCCGTATAGAAAGCATATTTTTTTTTGTTTAAATAGTCAAAAACCAAGAAGGCCAGCCACTTGATGATAAGTGGATATCGCATCATATCAACAAATATGCAAAGTCCTAAGACTCCATTGTCCGAGTTTTAGTTTTTAAACACAAGTAGGTACTCGTCATAGGCTTCATTCACTTTTTATAGTTTGTGCTTTATAAAGCATAATAGCAAACACTTACGATAAGAAACAGTTACACATTAAAGGAGCTTTATACAAGAAATATATTGGAAATAGTAAATTAAATTGATAATATTTTAATAACAATCAGTACTAACGGTGTAACGTACTCTGCGAAGGACAGAAAACAGAAATAAATTTCCCCACTAGCGGTCACACATCCAGGTACCGACCAGTTGCTTAAGTCTGTCGAACGCTTAGGATCGACGCGAGCTACCGACTTAAGAACCCTTCATTACTCCATACGGATCATGTATTGCAAATCTATCGCCTTTTTCGTGACAACCAGGACAAGCCCTTACTTTTAGTTACAAGTCATTGTCGATTATTACTTTTAGTCTCTTAAAAAATATAAGGACTCGACGCAAATTGTAACCACTTCAACTACTAACAATTTCAATTCTTTCATCCATTTATACAAGTTTTCTGTAATATTATCAGTAAAGTTAGTCGTAATACTTACGTTACTTCCAGTAAATATATTTCGATTACGGAAAAATTACCGAACTTCTATAAGTGTTATACAAGTTGTTTCTTTGTCTTGTTAGTCTTAAACGTCTTAACGTTCTAAAATCTTAAGTTGCGCTTCATAAATATTGTGTTTTTTTAGTTGGTTTCGATTTTAATTTGTCTTTCATTGAAACCCGTTTTTAATAAGAATTATAATGAGTGGTTAAATAATAACGTAATTTTTATTTAGTGGTTTCTATATTTTGTGGTTTGCTCCTTTTTAAGCCTCAGTATAATTTATGCTTTCTCAGTGCCCTAAATTATCTTTGTTTATAATATACAATTAGTCCAACCTTTATTCACTTACGACAAACATAATCTAAAGGAAATGTTCCTTTCGGTATTAAATTATTTCGGACATTAATAAAAACAAACTTGTCATTATGTCATTAGTTCCATATTATTCATTGAATTTACATTAGGTATTGTTCATTATTATCATATAGACTGGAAGGCATTAGATTCTGATAGGTGTGATTATAGATAGATATGATTCTGAATCTGGAGGAAACTCTAAGTGCAATAAATCTTGGTAATAAGGACGAACTATATACGTTATAGAAATAAAAAAATCAACAATTATTAAGTTTCAATCGACATCGGTCGACAACAATTAATTTTTACACTTCTAGATCCGGCGAACTTATTATCATCTTGGAACATTTGTGCCATTGCTCAGCTCCTATTGGTCGTAGCGTTATATCTTCCTTGGTAAAGGGATTATCCAACAAAAAACAATTTTTCATTTTGACATAGTAGTTAGATGAGTACGTTCAACCAAAACAAATTCACGGATAAATCTACGCCATTCCTTGACGTATAAAAATTTTCATAAATTCTACTACTATGAAACACTTGTATTTACTTCTTTGGTTGCTTTCTTGCAAATTATTTGCGGAGTAACAACTTTGCCACTCAAGGAGTTGGCAGCCGTCTTGGCTCGTTTAATAGGCACTTGGATGGAACTAACGATTTACTGCGATATTTGTTGCCTAACTAACCAAGGCTTCAAGTATGAAAAATTCTTTAGGTGTTACCGGGATATTAGCACCCCACTGGTTACGTGGAGGGTCCTTGTTAAATCTAGTTTGAATAACTTCAAGGTAGGTTCGGGCACAATTTAGGTACCTAATTCGTTATTCCGAGCTAGTAACAGTTGTATTTTTCAAATATATTTTCATTTTTGATATTCACTTGTATTTATTTATTTATTTAACCTTTATTAACCACAATAAAATATCACGGTACAAATGGCGAGCTTAATGCTCAATGCATTCTCTACCAGATTATGTATAGTATTAGGTTCTTCATTATTATTGCGTATTTGCTGACTTTGTTTTAGTTTCAAATTAAAAACTATAGTACAACGATACCTACGACTAATCAAACCAGAGTAACCAAATGCGTTTCGACGGTCGGTTTCTCGCAGAACAGATTCTGATTTGAATCCTACTTGCATGTTAAATTACCTAATCTTTTCTATGGTGGAGGACACGTCGTGAGAACACAGCTTATTATGAGTTCCTTTAATGCTTTCAAAATCTCAACGACACTCGAGTCCAGCACGCCGACACGTTACGCTAGCGAATTACACCTTTTATTATGAAATGAGATCCGAATTTTATAGGCCCATGTTATGGCTCTTAAATAATTTTTATACTGATTTAGTGTTAGTTTAAAGACTTAACAAACAATAATATCATGTAGAAATGGATTAATAAAGGGTGAACACGCGTATAGAATCTCTGGCCGAGGTAGTGAATAACCTTCACAGAGAAAATTTAAAGATCATCGCATTTCGAGAATGTTAAAGTTTGTTACATATTAATTTCTTCGAGTGACGTTCTTATAAGGTTCTTACAGTTGAAGTTTTAGATTATCCACATGTTGACATAAGAAAACCCTTACATATATTTTGCTTCGTTATTCTCCTAAGAAATATGTGATTGATCAAATCTGTAAGCTATGTCGGTAACCCTTATACGAATTCCATCATATCCAATCTGTTTGCAGAGTGAAATACCAAACATAGCAAATAATATACGCTGAGCGTCTATGAAGCTGACAAAGCACCACGTCTTACATTCATTTATGTTAACACTTCTAAGCACAAGAAATTTGAAACAACTTTATGTTTCGCTAAAATGTATTTATCGGATAATGGTTATTATGTAATCATTGACTTACTCTCCGCCTCATAATTAGTGTTTACTATTGGTAAATGTATGTATCCACTACTTGTCATGGTTGGGATAGCCGCTAAATATGTCGTCGTATTCCTTCTGGTGTGCTTGGGGGCTGTACATTATTTATTTATTATCTTTTCTTCCATAGCCAATAATCCATCGGTTAGTGTATTGATATCTAGAGGCGACATCTGACTGCCACCGAGGGGGTTTTGGTGGGTAAAAATCCCACATAACCCATTGGATATCTTACGAAGACTTCCCCCTCGAAAAAAAGGGCCGACTTCATCACTTATCATCAAGTGGCTCATATGTTGGCTATTTACATGAAAAAAACTAATTCGTTGTAAATACTAGATTTAAAAGCGAATGAAGGACCAGAACTTACGTAGGTACAAAACGCTACTAAAGTGCATGAATACTGTTAATATTGAAATAAATTGATTAAGCAAGGTGCCATATATCACGCATAGGAAAAGATGACATCGCGGCATCAAGTAAATAAAAGACGCAAAGTGTGGCGACCGCACTACACGTCACACGATGACGTCTTGCCAGATGTGAATCACGCTATCGAAGTTTTCTACAACGCGCATATATACATGATCTGAACATTCACAGTTGGAGCTCGACCGTCCCCTTGCATTACACCTCGCCTGCGGGAATTCTCCCTTTCCCAAACGAAGCTTCAAAAAATTATTATATTCCGCTTCAAAATGAGTTAAGTCTAAGTTAGTATGAGATACAAAGTTCTTTCTGATTTTGTTTATTTTAATTTACTTCATAATATCTAAACTAAAACTTAAAACTCAGTTCAGCGTTACGTAAAATTACAAAATTGTACATTAAGTTCGCGTAATGAGACCGCCTTTACGCGGGAAGCGAGTTTTCCGCGATTTAGCGAAAATGCGGATTTCGTGCTGAAATACAGCGCCCACATCAACCGACTTCTATTATTTAACTCCCTTTTAGATTGTCTCATTTTTCAAGATTATTTCTTTGTATCACGATACATAGATTAGAATAATATCAGTCTTAAGTATTAGTCTTTTAAAAGCTCTAAAGTATTTTGACCAATATGGAATAAAAAATGAAATTACATAATATATTTTCATATTTTTAAGCGATCGATAATATTCTATTGAAGTCTAAGGTCCTTTTTATTAATATAAATATATAACTAAATTAATATTATAAAGCCGAAGAATTTGTTTGGTTGAATGCACTAATCTCAGGAACTACTGGTTTGAATTGGAAAAATATTTTTGCGTTGAAAAGTCCATTTATCTTGAAGGCTATATGGCTACGACCAATAGAAGCTGAGCCTGGATAAAAATAATACAAAAATGGGACACACGTTCCAAAGTGATACAAAGTTCACCGACCTCACTATTTGTATAGTTCCGTCAGACTAATAGATTGTTAAATTTGACAGCTGTCAACTATGATGTCTGTGAACGAGCACAGATTAAATAGATACGACTTGAACAAGTGACGTCACTACTGAACATAGTTGACTGACTTGGGAGTGATTTAATGTTTTATTTAATGATCATAAATCGAGTACCTCACAAACAACGTAACATTGTTTTTCGGAATACCTTTGGTTATGTTTCTTGACACAGTTAACATGGCAATTAATCATTAATAATTGGATTTATGGTGTAAAATTATTCAATGGTTGATATAAATAAGTTTATTACTTACTCGTTATATTAAATTTTACGACTGTTTTGTTGTAAACCTCAATTAGGTATTTGTGTTCTGAATCAACCTTGCATGTGTATTATAGTGGCTGTAAAATATAAAGTTATGTGTAATGTAGACCTGTGTGTCGCTATAGTTGCCATGCTGGCTGGCTGTTTGTAGGGCCCTGGGTTCGATTTAGGTTTATAACATTGTCTTGTATTACAACTACGACATGGTGAATCCTACAGGGCTATGAGTGTGTTACGTTAAAAAATAATAGTTAAAAAAAACTAAAAAACACGCTTTTTATAGAAAACCGAACTAAAAAATAGAAAATAAATTTAAATG
>DWJN01001805.1:0-16836 GCA_018248895.1 Carystus phorcus | reverse complement strand
GAAGTCTATTGAAAGTATGCTTCAGTGGAGTACCACCACGCTACTCCAACAAGTATCAGACGTTTTTAAATCCTCCGAAACCACCTGATAGTCCACACGAGGAGGTTTGACGGCTGTTATTTACGATAACAAGCGAGATTAACGGCTTGGCATGACTATGATGTCGTAGACAGGTAAATTGATAAACTCAAGACATTCCTTATGTTGTTTCAAAGGTGACAATAAAAGGAAATAAGTTAATACAAATCAAAGATACCCAAATATAACCAGTAAGAGTTCAATTGCCCGTCCGTATAATGATTCAATTTATAGCTTATTTTAAATTCGCTAATGACTTTAATACACGCATAGTATAAGCGGCGGTGGAGAGATCAAAGCAACGCTTCTGGCCAGAAGTCACGAAGAGATATTATCTGTGGTACAATAAAAACGGGCGAGATCTCTAGACATCTTTAAACAAAGTATGTATTGCTATGTCTGTAGTAATCAAAATTTCAATTATGTTCTTTATGGAATGGAATTAAATATCAGATAAGAGTATCGTGGACTATAAATAAATTTGTCGAAAGTAGCTTATGAGTGTGCTGATTTTGATCGCTGAATCGATCGACAGGTGATGAACGAATGCTGCCGGATAGGAAATGTTTAGTGTTGTTAAAAACTTTCGGAGTCAAACAGATAATTACTTTATGTCTGTCAACGAGCTACCTACCTGATGGTTAGTAATTACAGGTACTCGAGTTCATTCATGACATAAAGACCACACATAATGATAAAAAAGAAAAATTTATAAACATATTTTTTGTTATATTTAATTGACAAAATTAATCCTACAGTGGAACAATAAAGTCTTAATCTATATTCACCTACAGTTAATTTTTTTCTAGTTATGAGTTTTTTGGGTAAATACGAAAAATTGTGGAAGTAAATATTATATTTAGGTTTGAAAAGAAGTTTTATAAAGGCGAAACCAGATTTAAAAATAGTTAGTATTTATAAAACTTCTAATTCTTGTAATACAAATATTTAAGCAGTATGTACCATTAGAACAAGTTATGATTCTGATCATTTTTTGCAAGTTACATCTCTGTATCCTCTTATCAACGCGCCGGACCGAAACTTCGAGACTGATTTGACTTAAAGAAACCTATTGAATGAATTATTATTCGCATTTTTGTTGTTATTGGCTACTTATTTTCACAAATGTGCTACCAATAGGTGGAAAAAGTTTGGAATCTCAGATTACGTGGTCCTGCTTTTATTGATAATTATTTAAGTATGCATTCTTTATTATCTTACTTAAAAATTCTATTAACGTAGGACTTAATGCTAAGAGAATTCTCTATCACCGAACCTTTACCTAATTCACAAACAATAATACAAACGAAAATGCGTTACTAGATTCGTGAAGACAAAGTCTTACTAAACCACTTCATAAATAAGAGTTGAAACCTTATAACTAACGTTTTGGATTCATGGTGGAAAGCGGCTGAGCAAACAAGAACAGGGCAGGTTAGGGATCACACTTAGCAATTCAAACGTCGTGAATTCTACAACACATGCACGGGCAGATGCCATCAATCGTGAGATTATAAACGTCGATTTGCAAACGGAAAATTTATTTCCAACGCGTTAAATTTCAATGCTGCTTATACAATCTTATGAGAAAATCGTAAATGTGTTCATCGTTTACCCGAAATATGATACATTCAAATATTGGATTTTATTTTAATTCAAATGGATACAGCCTATTTATTTTTTGTCATGTTTACTTGCTATTTTTAAATGCCTTTTCTTGATCACAAAAATTCTTCACTTTGTTTTATGTCATAGAAATAAATAATGGATGATTATTACCACATTGTATTTGTGTAGTTATACAAGAAGGAGAAATATTCCAGTATTCTGAACGACCGTTTAGTACTATTTTGTATTTTTGCGAAATGCTTTTTGTTAGCATAACTGCTTGATGTTATTATTGTGTTCATCTCTGCTCAATTTGTATACTGGATCATTGTAAGTTTATGAAACTAACTAAAACAGTGAATCATACGAACATAAGTTTCCATAACACGTGTAACGATCCGACCTCTCGAGAACTCACTTGCATGTGGAAGGCAAATATATTCCCATTTTCCATAATACATAGGAAGAGATCACGACCAGTATTCAGTACTATATCACTGATTTAACGTATCCGCCGAGATTAATATCTTTACTTGTCATACCATTCATCATTCAGAATTTAAGATATCTGCGATTTATCAATAAAATTTAACATGTTGCAAACTTTGAATACATCCATGTAAAGATTAGGATGATAGTACATTAGTCAAAGCTATATTGTTTCATTTGAATATATTATTCAAATTGTATTTAGCTATTAAAACTTTGTAATGGGAAATCAATATGAAAATTTATTACGTGATACATTCCAAGTCTTGAATACATAGCATTTTAATAATATTTCTAGGAACATTTAAATACTTAATGTTTTTTTATGCCGTGTGTAGGCAAACGACGATAGAAAACGCATAGAGAGGCTACATATCATCATCATCATTTCATCATGTACTATATGTATGTGTTTGTTGTATTTTGTTGACCGCATTTAATATGTTTTCTATTGTTACTTACTGTTGTTAGGTTAATTTCTCTTTGATGTTACAATTAAACGATATTTATCTTATTCTTTATAAAGATGAAACATCTTTTAGGCCTTTTACTGAAACAATGTAATAAAAAGTATTGTCCCAGTTAAAATAATAATCTGTCTAAACGAAATCATTTCGATCGACGCTATCAGCTTCATCACATTCACTCTCTAAGACTTGTTCTATTTTCCGAATTTGACGAGAAAAAACTATGATCCATGTATGGATAGGAGAAAGGCATATTTGCTTTGCTTACCATGTAAAATCGAGCTGTATTTGGCAATCTTCATCTAATACAGACCTCCCAGGACCGAGTCACAAGATGTTAATGAACCGAGATTATGTTGATGACATAAGCAGTTATTTATTTAAATTATTTTCATAAATAACAGTTTAGATGCTGTAAACAGATTTTTATAGCCTTTCTGTTTAAATTTTAGCTTAAAACGATGGAAATTATTATGCATTTGATAAAATTTGCTAATAATTGTTTACTGATTATTTCGTTATTATTCGATTAGATTTAAGATATGAAATTCAATAACTAAGAATGGAGAAATTTATTCTTATAACGCTTGTGATATTTTTATATAACAAGACGACAAACAAGTAGATGAGCCTCATGATGGTGAGAAATCACCGTTCTCCGAAGACATCAGCAAGACAAAAGGCATCACTTATACGCATATGTTTATAGTTATTGGTCACCACACAAAACCAGACCCAACTGTACTAACAGTATTTAAAACGTTGGCCATATGGACGCTTGAACTCGTACTTTGCACCACATAACCAATGTGGGCGATCCAGGACGTCACATTGGCATTATGATATGCAAATAAAAACCAAAGTAATAGCACATTAGAGTGAGCTTTCTATTGTTATTAATGACGGTACTTATAGTAATGTATCTTCATTTATCTAAGCACGTAATATATTCTTAGAATTCACGTCTGTCAGTCAGTTCGAAGTAGGCTTAAGTTGCTTTTTAAAAGCATCTTCTGTGACTTTGACACTATAAATTGAAATGTTTTAGATAGATAAGCTTGATTTACCTACACCAGGACGGTTTTGCACGGTTTCGAAGATAATACGTAGACTGATAGCGCTCAAAGCACGACAGCTCACGTCGATCGTAAGCGATCGACAGAGTTAAGTAACAGCGGGCGCAGTCGGTACTTGGATGGGTGACCGCTAGTGGTAAAAATTTCTTGAGCATTTCCATGCTTCAGAGGGCAAGTTGAGCCGTCGGTCCTGGTTTTTATAATAAATAACAGTCGTAGACCTTCGGATAGCTTAAAAACTTCCAACATCTGGTTTAGCCACTAATGATTCCACCACTGTCACCAGAGGAGCGTGGTTTAGTATGCTGTAGACCAGCTCAGTGATGAGGAGGGACCCTTACCAGTGGGCCATTAATGGGTTAAACGCAGTTTGATAACTGCATTGGCTCCAGTTGGTCTCTGTGAGCAGAGCTAATTAAACAAAAACTATAGACAGATTATTTCTATATATAATATGTTTTTTATGTAATGAGCAGACAAACCCGAAACAGACAAATAGCAGTAAGTGGTAACCATGATCCATGGACATCAGCAAGCAAAGAGAAGAAAGAAAATAAGTACTGCTTTCTACCCTCGGCTAGATTCAAGTCAGAGGATGGTAAATGCAAAGTTATTTAGTGGTAAAATTCCATAACTTGAACCTCTTACATTTTCCGCAGTAAGTTTCTAAAACACTTTTATATACGTCGATGTATAACAATATTTGTTTATATACGAATAAGTCGAATCACGATTCAAATAACGATTTGACCTTAACATCGACGAGTCTTGACACATCTTGCATTTTGCAAACAGGTTTCGTATCCGTTCGACTTTGATATTATTCTAATCTAATGCCACACCGGAATTTTAACGATCGTTCAACTGCATTCCGCAAATTAGCACATAATCAAATATTTTGCATTATTAACAGTTAAAGCTCGGGTATAAATTGCAGTCAATATTTGGTGTTTAAGCAAATTATGCTGTTTCCAATTAATATGAAATTAATTCTACTGTCCAGAATAGTTATCGTTCTTACCACAAAATTAAACCTGAATATTAAATACATAAGTATTAAACAAACTTAATAGATTCGGTGTCTGTTTATACTAAAATTGTCTTTTAAGTTTATTGAGGTGTCGAATTTAACAGATAAAATACTGCAGTTTGGACGAGTATAATATATGGTAAATATAAGAAGACTTCATTCACAGAGAGGACTATAGTATACTAAAATATATCAATAACACGGATCAATAATTTGTCTTTCTTCCTTTCATTCCTTCCACCAATCCACACTGGAGCAGCTTGGTGGAGTATGCTCTAAGCCTCCTTATTGATCAGGGGAGACCCGTGCTCAGTAGTGGGCCATTAACGAGTCAAAGTTAATGCATGTTTTGAATTAGCTGGTCCCAACACGAATAATTGAGTAAAGGCAAAAAATATACAATTTATTTGCCTGTGCACAAATAGTTCATTAATAACAAGGATGGTACAATGTACTTGTTAGATTTATTTCTTAAGACCTTTTTCTAGCAATCATGCTTACGGAGAATGTTAGAGGAAAAGTAGGTGCATCGCGGCAGCATTATTTTTTAACTACGCTTACATTTCATGTTAGCAATAAAGTGAAATATAGAACGTTAAGTTTATGTTAGGTAATGCGCAACATACATCGCAAAACAATCGCGTATCATGTAACAGAGTAACCATTTCAACAACCTTGTTACAATAGATATAATTATAATTCTGTCAAAGGTTACAAATCTAGGTCACTTGTAACATAGCTCAATAAAGCGCGGAAAGGATCTAGCTCAGACGATGAAAAAGTCGGTCTATTAATCTATAAACGTAAGTAGCTGTCAGTAATAGCTTGTGTATTATAATTTTGTTATGGCGAACACTTAAAATGAAGACATTGCTCATCATATCAGGCTAATAGGTTTTAAATTATACGTTCGATTGTTTTGTTTTCAATGCATGCAGATTAATCGTTTGGCTGAATGTATGTTGCTCAATCACACAAGTGTGTTCTAGAACAGCTGAAGGTATGTGTGCGAAATTTGGTACAGATAGAAACTATAATCCGAAATAGCATGTAGACTACTTTTTATTCCAGAAAAATATACAGTTCCCGTGTGTAAGCGTCGGACAGACGTAGTTTATTCGATCCAATTGGATATCCTTGTAATTATCGATATCGATATGTAAGTCTGTTTGTTACGCTTACACGCTAAAAATACTCAACCGATTATCGTGAAACTTCGTACACGTATTCTTAGAAGTATTAAAAAGGATATAGGATACTTTTTATTAAAGTATACATATATGTATATATTTGTTTTAAAAATAATGTAATGATTTTTGATATTTATTTAGGGGCTTCAACGCGAGCGGAAACGCCAAAGTCAAAAACAGTAAACTATAAGATTTATTTATTTATCTTAGCTACTGAAATATCAACTTTAACTGTTTGCTTCAGTTCCTAAGATACGTATACTCGTATATCCAGTGCCATAACTTAAATTTGTCACCACGTCTAATTATCAAGCTATAAATATAAACTGTTATATCTGTTCCACTACATAATTGAGCATTAACATAACAACGTCTGGCACAAACATCGTAAAAGCTAACATCCGAAACTAACAAGCGACAAGCCACTAAAATCCATGACAATAAATGTACCCCGGTTGACATTATTAGATGTGGTGGAATGCAGTTAATACTTATTTCTATATGAAATTGTATCAGTTCACAAAAATGTATCAGCAACGCATCGATTGCTCCTGTATCACTGATGTTCATAGATGGCGATGGCTACTTACTATCACCTATCACTTCTACTCGTTTAGCTATACGAATAACATAAAGCTGAAGAGTTTGTTTGTTTCAACGTACTAATCTCAAGAACTACTGGTTCGAATTAAAAAAAATCTTCTTGTGTTGCATAGTACAGTTACTGAGGAAGGCTATAGACTATATAAGATAATGCTACGACCAATATAAGCTGAGCATTGGTAATGTTACAAAAACGGGACATATGTTTCAACGTGATACGAAATTCGCCGGGTCTACTAATCAGCATTTAAAAGAATAACTAGTCTTACCGCCAGTTTCTGAAAGGCAATTTCTTAATTTTTTCGTTGATCAGCTCTTCAGAAACCGGCCGTTAGTCTACGTAAGTCTAAGTAATGTGTCAACATTACTTTAATAAATATATTAAAAAATCAAGCGTCTTCTTAAATAACCAAATAAAGCGTCTTCGTAGCTCTGAGTCATGTGCAAATGTCGTGTTCCCTAAGTCGACTTGTCTTTCAGTTTTGTTCGTTAAAAATGCTGTGAAATATTCAATTTTCTTTTTTAATGCTTGATGGTCTCTCAAGGCCTTCGAAGTTAATGAGAGTATTGTGTTCCAATTATTTTGAGCTCTGTTCCAGCAAAGACAAGTTCCGTATTAAAGTGCTTTTATATAGAAAAACCAGCGCTTCGATTCAGTATTGTTCTTGGTTGTAGTTCTCGTAATAAGTAGAAGTAAAATTTCTAACAAGGAGTTAAGTTCATTTAAAACTATTGTTTTTCTCAATGGCGGTGTCTGGAAAGTTAGGAACTGTTTAACTACGTTTTATTAGCGTTCCTTAATGAATGTATTTTTATCTTTCGCCTTATCTTTATTTTTTGTTCGCAAGAGTTTCATGTAAATTATGAAGTTAAACATCGCAATGAATCATTGTTTTTTTTACAAACAATTTTTCAACTAGGAGATAATTAGATAGAACTGTGCTTCTTAAAAAATGGGTTAAAAGTAGCCCTTCTAGAGTTCATTATCTCCCCTTCATATAAAAATTAAAACAAAATCTACTAAATTTATTAAATTAAATTAAATATTATTAAAAGATTTTATTTAACTTGCAATGCAATGTATGTTTCTTGTGTAATTGTGTAATGACATTGTAAGTTGAAAGTAAAAGTTTTAGATGAAAAGTTTATTTTATTATTTTTAGGGCATTTAGTTAAAAGCTTCTCTTCTCTCTTGGCCACGCGTCGGGGATAATTCTTATAGGCGGTTATGTCTACTTACCATCAGATAGCTCCTCTATTAGTTTGTCGGCTTTATATATACCTCGTAATGCAGTAAGATTGGCAGAAATATTACTATAATGTACTTTTAATGTCACGTCAGTACAAACAATCTTTGTTTTGATTTCATTCGACGTAACTTGCTCGACTGTCAGCACTGTAGTGATCAATTTTCGATACGTCAAGTGCAATCACCGTCTATCTGGAGAGAATTGATTATTTTTATCAATACACTCATCTGGTACAGAACAACAAATAATAGTACATGTGGAGATAGTTTTGATATGCTAAACGAAAGGAGAAATCGCAATGTTTGCATGTCTTGTCGTTGGAAAGTCAAAGGTCTTTGTTTCCAATACCTTAACACATATGGGTATGTTTATATGCTTAAACATGCTATGAATTTGTCTTTCGTGTAGGACTTATTTTATTATAGTCGATAAGATGTTTACATTCATAGTGTTGGAGCCTGACAAGGAGTTGCCAGAGAGCTTTTCTGAGACCTCCATTTTTCTGTTTGAGAAATCTGGCTAGACATGGTTCTCCATTAATTGCTGTTCTTCTGTTCTTTTACTTTACACATCTTTATTGCAAGTGAAAATGGACGTTTTATTAATCTTAAAGAACAAAACTTCTTCTTGAAGAATGTACAAACTGTTTCATATTTTTCTGTTTCCCTTGTTTTTATTGTGTGTACAAAATAAATAAATAAAAATAAGAACACTTTCTTTTACCGTTTCTTTTCCTTTATGATAAAGTACATTTCCGCAACAGTGAGTTAAACAAACACTGACGTGCAAAAGTGTATTGATAAAATATGTTTAGGATAAAATTATTTTGATTTAAATTTGTTCATCAAAAATGGTATCGGTCCATAGTTCTATATTTCATTCCATTAGTATAAAACCGATTGTTTTATCAATCGAAATATTAACTTTTTCATTTTAAGTCATCGATATACGGAAATATTCACGATGTCGATAAAAAATTCCTGTTATTTTTATTAATGTAAATATATTTTTCGATCGCGATATCTTATATGTCGGTCACAATAACGGAGTGCCGGTAATAATCCGATTCTTGCCCTTATTTTATTGCTGACAACATAACAGTGTAATATTCATGGACGATGGTAACTTCAGTCATCGACTATATACCTAAAAAAATCAACGGTACTTACACCCACTGCAATAAATTTGTAATAATATACGACCTTATTGGGGCAATGGTCTCTATACCGAATCTCTTTTTAAAGGGTCCTGGATTCGATTCTTAACGAGGCGGAGATTTGAATGATGAGTTTAAATTTCTGTTCCCAGTCTAGCTGTCTATCCTTGTTTATGTATATTGTCCAGGGAATCCTAATGTGCAGCTATGAGTGTATAAAATTATTTATTTTTAATTACAAAAACTATTTTTGTAACTTAATCATCATGTAAAAAAGTCCCTTTAAGAATACTTCAGCGTCTTTGATCTTACTTCAAATGTGTGCATGTTATTTTAAAATACAAATATGAACAAGTGTCTCCTCGGCAATTCTTCGGTCCGATGCTTACAAAACGCCCGTGGGACGTCTACAAGATTCTATCGACTTCAGTGGCGAAACAACAAGTAATACGCGTCTATACCGTCAATCATATTGCTAATTTACATATGGTTATGATTCTAACTCACTCCGCACAACAAGTGAATAGATTTATTCCTCATAAGGCATTTGTATTGTCGCTGAATACTTAAGCGCCTTACAAAGTGCAATAATTTATTTTATACGACGTTGGCAGGTATTAAAGTTTCTTCATATATTATAATCGCTTTTAAAGGTCCCGTATTTACAATTAAAGTTTGATAGCCATTTAAATAACTTTTTTCTTTCGTTTCTTATTTTTCTTACCTTACAACACTTCTATATCTCCTTTGATGTTAATGTTCACGGGCATTTGTGACAATTTTCATACCACCACCACATACACAAGAAAAATATTCTTTGGATTGTGTAATATCTCAAATTTCAATATACAGTTTTGACAAGTTCTGGGAGCTGTTATCAAGAAATAAGAAGTAAAATCTATGGTTTATTATTAGCTTATCCTGATATAAATGATTGACACCATTATATTCGTCACTTGTAATGACAACTGTTTTCCCTATCAATAGCAATATCGCTTAATCGTAAGCCATTTGAACATTATTATCAACGTTACAATCAGGGTTACAAAGATTATTTACAAACAAATTATATGAAGTATATTTCGAAATTTTCAAGACTGGTTCATAGTTTAACATCTAGTTGAAATGGATCACATAAGCAAACCAGTAATCGTTTAACAGGTCTTTCGTCAAGATATATTTTTAATTTAATTTATTCAAATTGATTTATGAAACGAATTACATGCATACAATAAACATTTTGAATTATCGAAATCGTTACTTAAATATTGCATACTGAATTGCGAGTCCATTTTGTGCTGAGATTGTCTATGACGCAATAAGTTCGGATTTAATGGTCTGTGTTCTAATTACTCGTAATCGTGTAATACCCGTAGATATTTTTTTAAACTAGGAGAGTTTTTTTAGAAATAAAAAGAATGGAATACTCATATAGCACATACAGTGCTTGCGGCTGTGCCCCTTTTGGATTGCATGAAGTAGCGATTTTAAAGGCGAACATATCCGCAAAATAAGAATAAGGTGTATATTATTTTTCTTCGAGAAGCTTCATTGAATACGCACCCAAAAAACTGTGCTATTCCACTTTAAGAACGCTACAAAAATAAAATACCACATCTCAATTTTGTCCAAATACAGTAGAAGATTGATGTGAGTGCATAAAAAGGTGTGAGAAAAGTATTTCCGTCTAACAAAAGAAAAGAGTATATCCTTCATTTGTGTAATGAAACTGTATGAAAATAATTTTTGACTAGGAACACTTCAATTACGCATTCATCCATTTATTAATTTCTCTCGTTTAATCCATTAACTATTTTCTTTTCAAAATTTGAAACTGTAACATTGGAATATGAACAACAACATTGAGGTTTCGAAGAAATTATTGCATAAACATAGTGGGCGTTTGTGTGTTGCACTTTAAATAATTTGTTACAACTCGAATAACACGATAATAAATGCCAATACTGTCGTTGTATTACATTATTGTTACCACATTTATTCACAGTGCGTATCTGAAAACATCGCTTACTAATTTTAAACATTGTCTGCTCTCTCGCCGCTTGGATCTTGAACTTGGAAGAATTAAAATACTTTTCTGATGTCAGGTGTGAAACTTAGGACCGTTTTATGATTTTCAGTTAGTACACTTGCCCGTGATCGATTGCAAGTCATTTCTAATGTATCGAAGTTCTGTACAGAGCATTTTCGAAATCCCGAGATGTTCAAGAACCCTATTTTAGACATTGTTAGTTCAATCCTAGACTCTTATGGTGTTTAGTGTTTGTAGTTTTAATTTTAATCAAGAACCTTGAAAAACGTTTAAGATATATTGAACCGCTTAGTTAATTTATTTAATTAAACTAAGATGACCATAATTTAATGAGGTTTTTTCATACAAATTAAACATTTGTTTATGTATATCGAGTTGGTAGTCTGCTTCTTCTGCGGACTGTTTATTATCATTAACGTTAAAACTTGTCACATTGAAACAAATTAAGTTATTAAGAGTTTTTTAAATGTGTTTATGTAACGTAGTTGTCATTCGTAATTTGGAACTTATGATAACCTCCTTGTATTAATTGCGGTTACTATAAAAAAATAAAAATAACTTAAAAACAAATGTGGTAAGAGAAAATATTGCGGTAATTAAAACGATAAAGAAAACAGCTGTCGATAAAAATTACAGCCTATCACACGTTAACTGCAAGATTAAGGTTTATAAGTGTTCAGATGGAACAAAGAATGTCGTTGTGCTCGATATTCAAAACATGTGTTCGATTTTAAAAATAAATACAAGGCGGCTAATTAAATCGTTTTTAACTTTGGTGAAATTTTAACTCGAACTGAAAGGTCCTTCTGCGGAAGAAAGTAAAAGTTAATAACTAGTTCGCGAGGAATGTTTCGGGGAACGCTCCGAAGATAACATGTTAAGGTTGACGATGGAAGATAAGGGTACCATTAATTAATGATCAATTTTGATGCCGACAGGGATTTATCAGGTACAAAAGAAAAGTATTCTCATTAGTTTCTTCTTGATGACACCCGATGTTACAGATTTTCGAGTGCTGCTTATCGTTTAGTTGTTAAAAAGTCGTTTGCCACAATCAATATCTGAACCATCATTTCTTTATTTAACTTCAATGTTTGAAAGTTTCCGCAATCGTAGCATTCGTTTTCGAGATAATTTTATACGATCACTTACGTTTGCCTGAAATATATTACCATTTAACATTATTTTAAAGCGTTCATAGTCTTACGCCAATTGATATATTCAGTTAAGAGAAAACTTGACCTGCAGTATAAGTGTGAGATTCATCATTGCAAAGTTTACGCACAAAACTAAATCTGGCTGCGGACATTGTAACAAATCAATTAAATTAAATATTCACTGTAAACGTTCCTTCTCTCAAAAGAACACCGATTATGAAGTAATAAATTAAATTTGATTAAGATTGAACTTGAACCTGTGTGAACACGACTCACATCTTCCATCAATCGGTGAGACGCAAAGAACGCTACATCAGTAGATATTGTTAGAAGAGCCTTGAAGACTTTCAGGTGTTCTAAGCATTTTTTTTAAATTTTAAATTCATCCCAATCTCTGCATGAATCCATATTGGGACAGCGTAGTCAGGAATTCCACGGATATTCTTGTTAGACATTCCTCCGAAACAGTTTGCCATTACTGGGTGGAGTCAAAATGTTTTGTTTCTGTTGTAAACTCTGTCTATAGACAATAATCTAAACAACTCCGACACAGTATTTATAGAGCCAATTCGGGAACGTAGTGCTTATCGGGCGAAAGAGAATGTTCCAAGCTTTTGGCAATGTGCCATCTTTGCTACGGTGAATTTTAGTAAAAGGATTTTAACTCCGTTATTTTCGGTAAAACAGCTTTTGGCTAAAGAATTTTTGATTAAAGAGAGAAGTTGGTGAGGAGACAATTGCGCTCGAGTACACCTTTGCAGAATAATTTATTAAAGAATAAATAGTTGGCGAAATCCGCTTTAGAACAATCGTTGATATTCGACTAAAAAAACTTTGGCGGGAGTTCCTAAGAATCGTTTAAGATTCGTTCTGTAACATTTTATAATGCTAAAGATTGATATTAGAAAAAAGGCTACGTTACGAAGAAATTTTTAAAATTAAATAAATAAATTAAAATATGCATTTCCATAAGTACCTACGGACATTTTCTGACTATTAGATCAATTCGTTTCAACAACTCAATTAGAATCTCATTGGATGAACGGACCCAAAAATGTTGAAAAGACAAATAACTCTTTTAACATGCTTAAGTGTTGAACTTATAATCAAAGATAACTGTGACAAGTACCCAAACACAAACCACTGTGACACAAATGTAAATAATAATTTGTTGTTCTTTAAGAAATTTCGATTAAACAAAAAGAAATATGAATGCAATTTCATTGCAATATTTTTCATACAATCAATCCTTTTATGTACCTAATTATTACTCTGTATTTGTCCGAACTCAATATTGCAAGACTGATATGGTTTGACAATCATCATGAAGATACATTTATACTGAAGTTAATATCATTCCTTTAAACCATTTTATTTTTAAAACGCTTAGGGCTCATTACGTCCTGCCTTTTATCTACCTTTCTCTTTTTCAAGGGCATTTATTATAATTTCATATCTTTACCGAGGTAATCCGTTTAATCGAATTTTAAGAGTCCATTCGAATTTATTAAGTTTGTTTTTTTCAATCAGCCTACTTTATTTCAAGCACGGTTAATTTAAGCAAATTATCAATATCATTTGTAAGCTTTTTAAACAAACATGATTTGAACCATTATTTATACGAATGGAGTTTCAAAAATCATGTACTTAATATAAGAGTGACAATCAATTTTACTATTGGACTGTACAGTTAGGATTAAAAGCAATTTAAATCTTAATTTCAAAAATAGTGAATTACTAAGAGAGTCAAATCACTTACACATTTTCAAAATAAAATGCAGTTTCATCAATGCCAAATATAAGACTAAGAATATAGTGCAGATACAGTGGATTCTCACATTGGATTTCTTTTTATTCATTGATTTATTTTTAAACGAAATAGTAATAAAATGTGTAAGAATTTTAAATATAGTTTTTTTCTAAATAATTATTTTACTAACTTTAAGTTTTATTTAACGTCGATCCCAATTGACGGACCTCATAATTTTACTTCATCGCACAAACAATCCACTCGTTTATAGTCAAGCACAAATATATCGATTTATAATATTGTCGGTGTTGCAATTGCGTGCGGAAACTTTTCCCATGGTACGGTAGTGGTATAAAATTAAAAAGCAAAATATGAGTTATTTTGAAAGTTGTTCCTCACACAATGGAACGAACACGACATTTCCGTTCTTTGAGAACGCCATTCGTTAAAACCTGGACATTTGTCGTTGTCGTCTGAATTTTCTTAGCTCCGTTTGACATGAACAATTTATTTGTTGTTCAAATACTTGGAAACACTCTCAACGACGTTTTGAAGATTATTTATGTTTCAAGTTCACAATATTTGCACGATTTATATAGTATTTTCAGATCACTAACTTAGCTCTGAAGGATTTTCTGAAAGAGATGTTTCTGAAGTTAAGTAGTTATGATCTATACTGTAATGTTCTCGAATTATTAAAGTACGGGAAATTTTTAGTTATTTTTCTTCCATTTATACAACAACACGTATTCCTTACAAACATTCCACTCCAAAAAAAGTTACAATATTATTTACAAACTACGAAAGCTGTTTACCTTCCATTGTTATTGTTGGGATATAAAGTGATTCAATAAATTAAACGAGATACGTTCCAAAAATAAATGCACGATTCTTCCTGATTCCACTGAAGACGATTTTTTATTTATATTTAAGGATTCCATAGAAGCGGAGTGAATGTTAATAACAGTTTCAGAAAAACCATCAAATATATGCAACTTAGTTTCATATATTTGATACTACTGTGAGTTCTCTACTTTAAGAAAAGTCAATTAATTTACTTTGATAATAATACTTTACGAAAGTAGTGAAAGTGAAGATTTTTAAAAGGTAAATTCAGTCACAAAACTTACATCTAAGTCCCAATTATTTAAAGTTATAAACATATATTTTCTTGAACTATTATTACGATTATAATACGCATAAGTTCACAAGACATTAATCTTTGCAACGAGTTTAAAAATCAAAATGTATGTAATGTCACAACGAAAAAAATATAGAATTTCGTGAACGCGTACATAATATCGTAATGTTTAAAGGCTCAGCTATATACAAGCTTACAACTTCGAAAGTAGTTTATACCTACATAAAAATGGTGACATATTATCCTTTTCAGAACCGGTTTTGTGCACCGTCGTTCCTCACCGTACTTGTAAGTGACAACGTCCTCGCAAGGCCGCAAGCTGTGGGCGTTACTACTGAGTACTATTCTCAAGCTATTAGTGGTAGTTATTGTATGGTATTGTAAGATCTTTAGACTTGAATCGAAAAATGGGTCATGCTTCCATCGTGATTAACAAATCTAACCTAACCGTACTAATGGAAATGGCACTTTCTAATAAATTAAATGTAAACAACTTTTTAAAAACAAGTTTTTTTTTTAAATGCTCTAAAAATAAACTTTTCATTAACGCGAGACTTAAGTTACTCGTATTAACTAAATTTGAATGTTTAAAAAATTTGAGTCAAAAAACATGTACCTCTAGCGACAAGCTTCATCTCTGCTATAGGAAGTACTGAGCTTTATATTATGCAATTTGATGTCATGTATTTTATGGTATACTTCTTTAGATACCTAGTGTGAAACAGAATAGCAGGTCGACAGGCAACGCGCTCCGGTCGCGGTGTGATATGTTCCCATCACTAGCGGAATGTCAGTTCTCTTATTGCGCTTTTGATTGATAGCGAAGATTATAAGTTGTGCAAAAAAGTAAATAAATTGATAAATTATATTCTTATTACTAGATATTGCCCTTCATATTGAATCAACGTAGTAAAATCGCAAGATTTTTTACAATTTCTTATTCTGTATTAGGCAGTATGTGAATAATAGGTATCAAACTCTTTGCAATTTATCGAACCATAATTATTTTAAGTAATAAAATTTAATCTATCGACACACTAAAATTAAAACAATAGATTTATTTAACATCCATATACTTGTATCGTTTATTTATTTAGTCATAATATTCAGTTTTACCCCACTATACTGTCTTTTAATGAAACAAAAATAATTCATTTTAATTACTGACACCGATTGAGGAAGCACTTGAAATCGGTCTCTATAGATAAAAACAGTGATTATTTACGTTCGTAATAAGGTATAAGGTAGTAGGTATAAGTTAACAATAAACCGTAAATCCGCTAATAATCAATGAATGCCAACGTACGTCCTTGCAAGGCCGGTGTGGGCGCCGAAGCTTGAGGCGCCGCCGCGCCGCCTCGCGGCCTCGTAGGACAACAATGTATGCGAGCCGTGGGAAACAGTGTAAGGAAATATTGCATAATTACATTAACTATCTGTAGACTCATTTAAGCATACAAAGATAACTCAAACTGCCCTTCCGGACGTGAGTTTCAAGACTGCGTATGAAGTACAATTTAGACGTACAAAATTAAATTCTCAATTCAATTTTGAAGGAATAAAAAGTGCATAAAATAATTCTTGTTTTAAATTTATTTATTTGGGTGTAATACAATAACAAAAAGAAATTCTACGATTCAAAAATGGAATACTATAGAAGAAAAAAATCCTCATTATAAATTTATTTTATAAACGTATAAAGAATTGTAATGTTAAGGCCCATTTACATGATGCCATTTTATTGCCTGTTGTATACAATAATATTGAAGCAATAATTTACTAGAATAGTCT
>DWJN01001804.1:0-16837 GCA_018248895.1 Carystus phorcus | reverse complement strand
AAGAAAAGCCGCAAAAACTATACGTAATGAATAATAATACTTCTTAACGCGAGCGAAGCCGCGGGCAAAAGCTAGTTCCTCATATGAGTATAAGGGGATTACAAAAAAAAATTGTTTTTTACTTATCTAGTTCTTTCTATCGAAGTCTGTTGCGAAGTATCACACGCCAAGTTATCAATACATTTTTCTCGCCACCGTAATTTTTACGTGACTAGGATTTATCAATCACATATACCATATAAAATGTGTGGGCCAACAGACCTGGCTGTAAAAGTCCAACACTGGCAATTTCTTTGAAAACCATTTGGCGCAAGTAAAATTAACGTGGCTTTACAGTAGTTACTATCGGTTGAAAAAGGAAGATCCAAGAGTAAGCTATGGAAAATTACAAAACTTTCCTTATTTAGGCAAAGCCGTGCGCACCCTGTAAGGCACATAATAGTGCCTAATGGTTGTAGTATGTATCAAGTAATAATTCTACTATGTTAAGGTAAATAGAATGGCGCACCAATCCGTAAGTGTTGACAATTACTTGTCATCCACTTATTCAAAAACGGCTCCTCCTGGTGTTATAAAATAAAATTACTTGAAACATTCGAATAAATCACCGTAATTTTACGACACGAATTGTAACCATAAACGAAAAAGAAGCGTGCTTAGAGGCAATCAATGATATTTGGTCGAAACACAAATTGAGCATATTTATCTAATGAATCTCAAGAAATTGTTCAAACATAGTTGAATTAGCATAAACATTATGACGAGGCTTCACGAACGACGATTTCATATTCCAACAACAGTGGCATTTCCGGAGATAAATACATAATTCCGACTGTTCAGTAATTACTAATGTTGGCGTTTTACGTAATGAATGGGTCTATACAAAAAACGACATTAGTAATAGGTCTGCAGAAAAAGATGGCTTTGTGTATACCGCCTCGGGTCGCGGGCGATGTTACAACTGTGGGATTGGAAGTTTATGATAGGGCCAATAATATTAATTAAATTATACAACTTCTACATAACTAACTATAATATTAAAATTTTATGATAATAGCAAATGTTATCTTAAACATGTATACGTATTGATTTGAAACAGATTATTATTTATGTTCCGCGCCAGTATAATAAAAGCGTGTAATAAGATATTCATGAAACATACAGGAAACTAACGCGTGGCAATAATTTTGAGAATAAAACTAACTAACAAGAAATAAGGAGTCTGCTGAACATTAGTGAATATTATTTGTACACAGCCGTGAATCTGAAAACTGCATTCAAATATGCCATATCTGAAATCAGCATGCACAAACGTACAGACAAAATGAAAAAACTTTGTTTTGGGTTCTCTTGCGTGCATAAAGGAATTATGATTTTCAAATATATTTGCCACGTACAGACAGCAGTCAGTCACAGTTTTATTATATGTATGTTTAGGAGAAGATTATCAAATGTACGTACTATTTTTTCAAGCATTCAAAATTGTAATTGTCCAACGTTTTACAACGAATACCTTACTATATTAATGGTACAAGAAATACCCTGGAACGATCGTATTTATTAAATACTTATATTTCATACTTCGATATGCAATTTGAACCAATAGAACTTTGGCTTAGAGCTTTCGTACCTTAATCCAAGGAGCGATTTCTTTATGTAGAATTTTAATACTTTTACTACTTTTTTTAGTCTCTCGTGTCTTAGCGATCTGCCTCGTCTAGTTAGCTAGTAGTTAAGTAGTTAAGCTTATTGGCGAATATGGTGTACATCCATTGGCGTATCCATTTACGGAGTACAGTCTTATAGATGATCTGGTTTAGGTGGGAGGAGACCCTGACAATATATTTATTCCGTATCCTAGCAAAATCCAGCTAGTTTCTAATCAGCGGCAACCCAAACAAATCCCCAAGCAAAAAAACTGTACAATGACATCCCCGACCTTAAACGTCAGCCCATATTTCTCAAAGCACTATATTTAAGCGTTTTGTTGATGATGTACATTTGTGTAAAAACACACGTTCTTAGGGCACGGTCCGGTTTGATTTATATGCACACCTACCATAGATTAGTTGAAACAGACTTTATTCGATTGTAATAGAGTTCAAATCGTTGTGTATTCGATCGCGAGACACAGGCGCCACGAGTCGCGTTTTTTTACGAGAGATTTCATTTTATAATTCGTTATGGGTTCGGAATACCGATTGTGGACCGCTTGCTTCTTGAATACACAGGTACTATAGTACAGGTAGAGGGCGACATACTTTATATTACGCTAGCAAACCGCTCTCACATCACATCAAGATCAAGATGATTATGGATCATACGTTATTTGTAGTAACTACATACTAAACAGTTTTTCTGAACGATTCGTTATTTAAGTTCAATGTCGATAACACTTTATAAAAATACAGTTAACAAATTAG
This sequence comes from Carystus phorcus, assembly GCA_018248895.1. Classification (NCBI taxonomy): domain Eukaryota; kingdom Metazoa; phylum Arthropoda; class Insecta; order Lepidoptera; family Hesperiidae; genus Carystus; species Carystus phorcus. Next base: position 14,414 of record DWJN01001804.1, on the reverse strand, counting down.
TTGGGATTTTAAACTATTAATATTATCTTTTTCATACCATTCTCTTCAAAATACCTACTTTGTATTTTTTTTGATGAATCAACAATAAATATATTTCCATGCAAATGTCAGATTGTAAATAATAATCATAAATCACAATATAAGTTTCAAATATGCCAAGTATCATAAATAATTCATAATCTGTTCAATTTATATGTGATAAACGACTATATTGTTTATTACGTGAGCTGGTATCATTAAAATATATTATTTAAATTCACTTTTCTATTTATTTCAGGTATCACACAAAAATTACTAACTTGATTACAATGTAGATGGTTTCGAACGTCCAGTAACCCACAATTCAAATGAAATATTCTTGTAAATAATTTCGAAATTACTTCTGTAGAACTCGAACCGGCACCATTATATACATCCTACGCGTTCCCATCTTACTGACATATTTATATTATCACACCGAAGCATTACCATTAGATAAATTAAATGTGGGAAAAAGACTTAATCATTTTCATTTAACATAATGTTATTATATAGTTCCTTAATTCTTGAAAACTACATTGAATGGGTTTGATAATGAACGTTTCTATTTAAGTATGACAATCGTGTAGCAATATTTAAAATCAAAGTCACAAATGAATCGACTGCTCGTTGCCACTGGGAAAGAAACTCGTCCGTAATTTTATAATTTACCAGTAGCGCTCATTTTATCGAAACACCGGCCGGTGTATATCTTTGCTTTATTTGGTCCTGGCTGTGCGTGCGAGGTTCAAGCTTCATAAATAAATGAATCAAACATAATGCAATCGATCCGTAACTTTCGAGGTTTCGACAAAACAACGAAACAAATAAAACTTGTAATCATTGTGTTATTACCGTACTAGTCCTATTGCTTAGAGAAAATGTGAATAAAGCTCCACATATGCATGAAAACTGTAGCAGTAAAGTTATGAAGACAATAGTAATTTTTGTATTCCTCTCAGTCTATAGTAATGACTTAAGTAGGGCTTTTAGTAATCCTCATCTCAATAATATTATAACTCTGCTATATCCTTACGACCTGGCCAAAAACTACTCACACATTATTATACATAAAAATATTGTAAAATCAGTATAAAAGTAATAAGCATAAAAAAACTATGACACTGCCTGCTTATTTGGATATATTATGCAATAAATAAATCTATCTATTTATATAAACAAAACAGATCAAACAATTCATTAAGCGATATGTATCATTAATGTTACTGAACTTTCAAAAATGTGTATCAATACGTGAACGTTTGGAGGCATGATGTTGTACTACGAGTTTCCTCCTTGACACTGCAAGTGAATAGTACCGCATATTCTTTCGCCGTTTCTTCTCGATGTAAAATCACCTTTCCGAAACGGTGGTAGAATAAAAAAATGACGTGCATAAGTGTATTGAAATAATACCTACATGGATAAATGATTTTGAATTTGAATTTACTACTAATTAAGGCCCACCTGACGACCACGATCGGCCCTTGGATAAGTTATATGGTGTGGTGGCGCGGCTTAACTTGGCTCAGCTTAACGTTGACCAGATTACCGCGGCTTTTGTTCCAATCAATAACATTCCAACAGTCCACAGCGGATAAATGGATTATAATATCTACACATAAGCCTGGATCAGTATGATTGATCGTGAAAACATACAATAACAAATATAAACATTGGCAATGTTCCTAACTATATATGTTTACTAGCTGACCCGGCAAACGTTGTTTTGCCGTATAAATTGTTGTTAGGGAATTTATAGTGTAGAAAAAAAATGATTATTAAAAAATAGGGGGTGGGTGAAAATTTACGGTTGTGTGTATTTTTTAATGACACATTATAAAAAAATTAAATTTGTCCATGAAATAAAATATTTGAGGTAGACTAGTAGACTAACCTAACCTAACTCTTATCACTTAGCAAAAAAGGTAGTAGCAGATTTTCAGACCTACTACTGAATATGCATATAAAATGAGATAAAAATCGGTCAAGCCGTTCCGGAAGTGTATGGTAACTAACATTGTGACTATTCATTTGAGAATCTCAAATATAGTTTAATCGATTTAGATCCGGTTTTAAATGATGATTCTTGCTAAAGTTTTCGTGTTAAATTATGGCGTTACAGCCGCCACATATCTTTTTCAGCCGCGTTGGAGTTTTAAATTTAGTCAAAAAATTCATACCATTAACAATTCGTACAAATACAGCAGAGGACTTTCGACGTACATACCTGAAACAAAAAAATATAACACTATTTATTATTGCTGCTCCTCTCCTGTTTATCTTAGCGTGATGTTATATAGCCTATAGCCTTCTTCCATAGATGGACTATCTTACACTAAAAGAATTTTCCAAATCGGTTTAGTATTTCCTGAGATTAGCGCGTTCAAACAAACAAACAAACAAACAAAGAAACAAACAAACAAACAATCAAACAATCCAGCTTTATATTATTAGTATTGAAGTATAGATGAGACATATTTTTGTATTAACTTACGTGATAATAAAACACGAATAACTATTTTTACCCTATAAATTAATTCTTTTAATAATAACAATGTAATCAATTAACAGTTTTATGTGGTAACTACAATTTTGCTCGAGTCAGCCGCCCAACGATTTATGTTCCGGCTTTCAGGCCGAGAGCCAGCACTTTACTTCTTTTTATTGGTTGGCAACGGTGGTGTCAATGATAATGGCGACCACTTACCATCATGTGGTTTTCCTAGACTGATGTTAACGTACGGAACCTACAGACGGAAGAAGACGGAGCAGACTAGACAGTGTCCAGACAAGACCTGGTTTATACTCTACTAAATTCATGTAGCCTAACAAACACACTCGAATGCCAGCAATACAGATTACAAAGTCTAATAGCAAGGACGGCGACACTCTTGTTTTTTATCGCAAGACTTAGCTTCTTTAAGCTTTTTACCCTGATCGTTGGGAAGCTGAGAAAGGGATGTTATTTTTCAACACCGCTACTTACAATCAAATTTTAGTTCGATTTTTCTTCTTATCGGCGGGTAGTATCCGCATGGTTAACTACCAATCAACAAATAGTCCCTATTGCAATGCACTATTTCTGCCCTACCTACATTGCAAATAAGGGACCATACTCAGGATGAACATTTACAATACGTGTTTAAATTAAAACTTATTATTTTTATTGTGTTTTGAAAACGAACTTCCCATAAAATCAATACAGATTACGAGTGTACAAAATTTTCTCCTGAAGATCAAATCCAGTTGAGAGGTCAGCGCCGGCGCCGGCGCCGCCCGCGGGTTGCGACACTGGCGAGCCCGGCTACAATATAGAATGGCACTTACAGTTACCGAGCTAATCGATAACGCCCATCGTGGGCCGATGACCGTTGACACCGCCGATATCTCATAATTGTTCAAAACATCTCTCTGTTACTATTTAAACGAAAACTTCGTTACCACATTCGGTAGTAAAGCAGTTTGAAATACATTCCTTCGTTGGCAGACAAATGATCATTAAATATGACGAGGTCGATCTTTCTAACCATGTCCAAAGCTTTTTCACCAGCAACAATTTACCAATTGAAAAAACTGTGGAGAAATTAAAACCTTCTCACAGACGAAATCCGAGGCGAAACCGTAGCGAAGGATATCAAATAAAGAGTCACGACAGGAATTTAATCACGGGCGATCATAATCGATAGTCAACGGAGCAGCGAGTAAATTAAACGACACTTTTCGGTGGACAAAACTCCGATCCTATAAATTGGTCGAACCCGACACCGAAATAAACCCAAAAAGAGTTAAGCGTTCGGGAGATCGTCGAATACAGATTACTGGGGGCAGGTGTTAAAGAAAAATAATAAAATTCGACGCGGACGAGGAAAAAAGAGGAGTAGGTGCGGCCGCGCGGCGCCGAACGAGGCATAATTTCGTTTGCAACGCCCGCCCGACAAAAAACGACGTGTACCCCATCGAGTTAACAGTGCCCGAGCACGCCTCGGCCTTGCCTCGTGAGCGCACCTCGCAATTCAAAGTCAATCTGCAACGTCGGCGACTATTTTAGTACCTTATATGCCGATTCCGCTGCACAGGCGCAACCCCGACTACCCTAATAGGAGATCAAATTATCAAGATCTAACAGAAAGGTAACATGGATTAATGGGAAACTATCAGAATTCCGCCGATAGCATCCTCGTGGCATCTTTACGATGTCATCGGTGAATCTCAAGGAAATCAGGTGTGACCATATCTGAAGCTGCGTAGTGCATCGAGCGATTCTGAGAAACGAATTCAATATAGGAAATTATACCATAATAAACAACTGTCGGCAGACTGTTCGCGAACCGCAATTAGGAAAGGCTCTTCGCACGTACGGACAAATTGCAGGCAATAGGGGTGCTGTACAGATTTCAATCGTAAGAAACTGCATCTCGAACTCAATACGCACAACATCAATACAAAATCGACTTTCAAGTATAAGCTTCTCGCGTGTAAATGCTATGCAATAGTCTATCAATTATCTGCTCAACGTCCGACCGTGAATGAACACCTTAAGAATGCAGTAGATTCATAAATGTAATGTAATGCTCCGATAGTAGACTTATACAACACTAATACGGCAAAGATAACAATACTAAATGACACTTGTGGAATATCTCACGAAGTAATCCCTACAAGCATTGACTGTTTTTATAGGAGGAGTGCATCCCCACAAATACAAGGGAGCAAAGACGTCGTTAAGTGGAGCTTAGAGATGGAATGCATGGGGAGCTCCAAAACAAATACCACCAAATATGTCAGCATTAGTGGAGGATGGGTTGAGCTTACGTTAATTAACTGCGAGGGCGGATGAATAAATATCGGGATTATCGCACCATCTCGCTTGATCCAAGCATCCTCTTCAAAGTGGAAACAGACTTGAAAAATACGAGCCCACGTCCAATGTTTATGTGCTCACATGCTTTACAACGCACAATGATGTAAGATAATCTGTCTACTTGGAGTACCGTATGCAGGAAACATCAGACGAGCGTTATAATGATACGCGCAGTATCTACGAGTAAATCTCGTTGTTGCTGATACCATATATGAAATGAACGCATTTCATATGCAATTGAAACCTAATGTCCCTTTTATGATCATGGTTTATGTATACGATAAGCTATACATCTATTAGGTACACAGGTTATACAGTACACTATTAGTACTTTTATAAGTTGATACTTTTAATGCGAGAGAAATGGCCAATGTTTCTAACTTTCAACCAGCAACTGGAGTTATAAATTTATTTAAGTACTCTTAAGCTTCGATATGCCTTCTCAGATACCCATAAATTTATCAGAGGATGTAAATCGCGTGATCTCATTAAGGAACTCGCTTCTAACGTTAGATAGCTTCAACTCAACACGCCCACAAGTTGACGCAAACCTGATACTTAATTCACGGGTAGCATTGTCAAAGTTGATTTATAATTAAAGACACTTGTTAACCCAGTTGAAATATATTATTATACAATATTAACCTACTTTCAATATCTTACGTGCACGAGGTAGATTGGACCTTAAATTGACATGATCACAACTATGTTCGTAACCACAAGTTCGTGAGTCACGAATTTCACTGCCCTGCGGCTAAACCTCCAGCTACAATGACATTATTAACAAAACGAGTTCAATAGATCAAAATATATTCTTAACGCAATAGTTCAATTAAGACAAAACAATACGAATGCCAATTATTAAGATATTTGAACCGTATTTCAAATGTATTAGTGGTAACGGATATTAATAACAATGCAGTACGAAATGTTTGTTTATTAATAGACAATTTATCTTACAAACAATGAAATGAAATAGTTTAATGAATTCGTAATGGTGGTATTACGCATTTTTAGCAAAACGCACGAAGTCAAAACAATGTTAACATAATTATATGCATATATTGTATTTATTGTTATACTCGTAATGTTATATTGTAATAAATGTTATATGTTATACCAAAGCACGCTGTTATTTTGTTTTACCAACCTTTAACATCAATTTTCATACTATTCTTTCTTCTTAATGTTATTTACTTTTCACCATTTACCATTACTATTTAACTTAAAAAACTACTTTAACGATACTTGACAATATTGGACTGTGGAAAGAGTATATATTCTGAAGCCACGGTCAGATTAAAGTTCCTTCACATAAGCCCCGAACACAAGTTATTATGTGAAGGTATTGGCGTGCAGCGGCATGACAGGTGGTATACATCATCGCAGGGCGCATTAATACACGTCACGTGGCTCTAAAGATAGCTCGTTAGGAAACAAAACACGTAGTTATCGCAGGATCTGTTCTGCTTTAAAATCTAAGCAATACGTCCGATTCCAAGCAAATTAGCGTACAGCTCGGAACTTAATAAACATGTGATAAATGTAACTTGCCAACTTGTCGTGCAATAAAAAAAATGTCGTGTCTTGAATCCTGATGTTTTAATTTCTGTCAGCTGCCTCGCTTTATCAGTCTTTGCACGTATTAATATAACTTTCAGTTAACTCGAAACTGACTCTTATATTAAAGCAAGTTCATAATCTACAATGGAATTTGCATAACTTCAAATCGAAATACAATTATAGCAACGCAACCTGAATTCCTTAGCCAATTGCTACAAATAAGACCGAACATTGTCGAACAAACTAAATTCTTAAAGGAACCCAAACTGAATGTGATACGTTGTTTATAAACTAAACACAGCGTTATTGTTCAGCAAATACCTCATTTTAGAGGGGTAACGCCCTAGATTGTAAACTGTGTTATACTTAAAACAATACGTTCTTAGTATTTTCTGTTCAGGTCGTCGACTCGTAAACAGATGAGTTCCAATGTGTACACACGCGTAACAAACTGAGTACTGGCGAATGTTGTCGCAAGAACAGAGACGTATGTAGAATTGAACCGGCTTTCAAATATCCGAGCTGATTCTGCAACATTTCCAAACAAATCACCCAAATCTATCACATTACTTTTTGTGCTCGATTATTTATAAGTCATAAGTCTAGGTCTAGGTCATTCCAAGAACTGTGCAACGGCTGCGTTCTTCATCGCATTTTTTTTTAAATAAGCAGTCAATTCGAGTGTGCTTTGGCAGACATTACAAACCTTTGAGGTAACTGTGAACTATGCTCAATTTTAAAGCATTTTACTATTAACTAAAATTCTCGATACAAGCCTTTAATATATTAACTTAAAGTTGAACGACACATTGGATCTTATTCAATAAACAATACAAACTGCTTTACGAATCAAGCTGATCGAAGATTCATCTTAGTCCCAAGACAGAATTTAAATCACTATCTTAATTATTTAAATTTAACGATACTTAGAGCAACGCGAGAGATCTTGCCGCATTCAAAAAGTATCGTCGCATGTATTTGCATATATTAAAGCATACTGTATGAAACAAAGAAAACCAATCAGTACTTTCATCTTGTTATGCATATACGTAATATACATTATGGTATCGAAAACGGTAAAATAACCTTTTATAGACAATAAACATTAGTACCACAAACGAGACAATTTTTTTCTAGTTATTCTTAAGCACGAACATACTGTACCAATGGGAAAAGAAACTAGACCGTATTTAAGTTTCCAACCTAGACAACCTTACTGATTTGTTCGCACAAAAACATACTGCATAATCCATAATAATCACACACTATTTCCAGACAATAACACAAACGGCGATATCGATACATGTCCAAAAGCGTCATAACTCAAAACTTTTAGCTGCAACAAAGACCGATCGAGATCAGGAATCTACGCTCCATGAATCGAGGTATTGATCTTCACGATCTTTTATGTTCCAACGCTTTGTATCCAGAGAGGGTTCAGGATATAAGTACGATAAAAATAAAATTACATAATGGGCCGAGTGGGAATGGCATTCATATTATATGGCCACATTACGGAGAGTTTACGATTCGTCATGGCAAAAGTACGCCCATAAAAGCTGGATTACATTTCAAACTAGTCCTATTATGTTTTTGGCTTCGATTTTCTTCAACATAAATATTTTCTAGTTCAGTGCAATAGAAACATAAAACGAAATTAAATTGTTTTCGGAGTTTCAAGAATACAATGATAGGAAAAACAAAGTGGAAATAAAATTAGTGAAGCAAGTGAAGTAACTGGCATATTAGTTCTTACTTAAATATATCATCAAATTTTAAAGTGAAAATTTTAAATTTAAAACATTATCTTGATGAATAACTATATTTTACGTCAGATCTTAAAAACTTTTTGTGAAAAGACGAGGCTCAAATCTATATTCACAATCGTTTGTAAACTAAAGGTATAAATAACTGATTTATCGAATTCATACAAATCATCCCATTTTTATCTTAAGTTTTATCCGCCAAAAAGTTACATAGTTTGCCCTGCCCCCAGACTTGGACTTCTACCGCTGTTATGTTATTGCTTTTTCCAAATTTCGAAAGTCATTATAATTATTCGAAATATTTGAATCAGTGACTGCAGTATTATATTCATAGTACTCACGGTGTCAACTTATTATGTAGGTTACGGAGGCGTAGCTCGAAGGACCAGTACTGTACAATAAATGATTTCTTTTGTATGATCGACGCCTACCTAAGCCATAGCAAGAATTTCTCATTCTTCAGGGTATATATAAAACCCAGCCAGTCATTCTCCAGTGAATGCTTCAATAACGACATCGGACGCATTGGGATCGTAGGCGGATGTAATGTCATTGTAGAGTGTGACTGAAAGGGTATTGTTAGTAAAAACTGTTTGAGACCGGGAGAATTCGTTCACATAATCCGGTTAAGACGCGACTTCCTTGTGACATTCCCAAGCTTTTAATATTCGGAACGTATTAATCTTTCCGTAATGATATCTGATGGTGGCAATGAGACGATTTGATTGAAATAAGCCTAAATTTAATGGAGAAATACCACCCACGATTTGATATTAAACAATTCCATGATGATATGTTGTAGTATACTACTACTACTTGTACCTTACCATTTCCGTGCAAATTACTTCGGGGTATTTTATGTTCTGATTTGGAAGACTAGAAATTGCTCCTAAAGACGTATTGATTTTTTTTTTTATTTCTTACGAAGCGCTGCTGGCCCGTTCAGTACCAAATGACAAAATCAAAAAAACAAAGGGACGATGTTGACAGGATATTACGGGAGATATATGAGAAGCCGAAGAATCATATAGAGGCCTACATGGCTCTTATTTTTTGGAGATAGGAACCTATCATAACCCATCTTATGAGACATAGTATCTTTTAAACAATATAGACCCTCTTTCTTAACTTGCATGGTGAATACCCGTGATTTACTTGGTACATTATATAGCAGGATACGAGACCGTTAGGGCTGTGTTTTTATAGTGTGTGTGTGTATTGTGAGCCGCGGGCCGAAGGTCAGGCGTCCCGTCCGTTGTCGCGAGGTGTCGGCTGTGTCAGCCGCTGCCGCGCGTCCAAACCAAAAAAAAAGATACACTCGTAAACCGACCACTACGTGCTAGGGCTGCCAGACAATAATACATACTTTTACGCTTACCAAAACTATCAAGTGACTGAAATCAATTGAGTCTTATACCTATAAAAACAATAAAACGAGCACTTATTTAGCTTTAGATATTGTCATGCTCAATATTCAGGTTCATTTCCAAATCAGCTCAATATATTTGTCATAATTGTATTGTCATCGATTTTAATGACTTATCGCTATTAAAATAATATTACCATATTATAGTATTCAAAACAACAACAATTACTTACTAGCTGACCCCAGCAAACGTTTTTTTGCCATATTAATTATTTCCCTAGAACTATTTTGATAAACATAAAAATGGTAATAGAGAGTTAACCTTAAAAGCTAGACATATGCTGTCGCGGACTTTTATTTAGAACTATTAGAGGGGAACAATATTGTCATACATGATTTTTGAGTAACTTTCACCGTTTACTCAGCGCACTCAAGGAAAGCTCTAAATTTTGCCGTTTTTGCAATCCTTTTTAATGCTGCTCCTCTCCTATTTATCTTAGCGTGATGTTATATAGCCTATAGCCTTCCGCCATAGATGGGCTATCTTACTTCAAATCGGTTCAGTAGTTCCTGAGATTAGCCCGTTCAAACATTCAAACAAACAAACTCTTCAGCTTTATATTATTAGTATAGAAGTATAGATTTAGTCACATGTTCCTAAATATTTTAAAGCTAGCAGTAGTTATTACGGATAAAATAATTTACATATACAAGTAATATGTGTTGTATACGTGGCAATTTTCCGGCTTGCGCGTTTTCCAATCTTAATCGTTTTGCATAAAAGCATTAATTTCATACGGTCTCCGCGCGCGAACACAGCTTTCAGCGCCGTTCGTGTTTATAACGCGTTTTCGTTGTTGCAAAATGTTTTAAACGTTATATACATATTTTTTTATTCAATCTATACTATCTATACTAATATATAAAGCTGAAGAGTTTGTTTTGTTTGATTGTTTGAACGGGCTAATCTCAGGAACTGTTGGACCGATTTTAAAAGTTCTTTTAGTGTAATAGTTTATTTATGGAGGAAGGCTATAGGCTATATAACATCACGCTAAGAGGAATAGGAGAGGAGCAGCAATAAAGAATATTGCGAAATCGGCAAAATGTTGAGCTTTTGTTGCGTGTGCTGAGTAAACGGTGAAAGTTAGTCAAATATCATGTATTACAATATTGTTCCCCTCTAAAAGTCCTAAATAAAAGTCCGCAACAGCATATGTCTAGCTTTTAAGGTTAACCCACTATAACCATTTTTATGGGTATCATAAAATTGTTTCAAAATAATAATTTAAATGGCAAAGCAGCGTTTGCTGGGGTCAGCTAGTCTAATATAAGTTGTAAAATTAGATACAGAAAAGTTTTTCGCTTAACGTAAACTTTTTCTTTATCTAATCTAAAATGTTATTAAAAATAATTAGTATTGTTATGATTATAAATAATCTACAAAGACAAAAGTAGCCCAATTTCAAATTTACTAAAATTAACATTTTCAACTCTTATAATTAGTAATTGAAAATGCTCCTGTGATGGTAATGTAACAGGCAAAGTAGATAGCAGAATTCTGTTGGAATTTTAAATTAGCTACTGGCTATTTGATACGAGCAAGACTTCTTAGGAAAACGATAAATAACATTCCTACGAGGACAGCTAATAGAACGCGGTCGACTTAGTTTATTGAGCAATTATCTTGTTTATATATCTTGATTTGCTGTACTTGTATACTGAGAGTGCTTGAGTTGATTGTAAAACTGATTGTAAAATCCATTTCAAGTTGTGTATTAGTGTAATGTTATGCTAAGAGGTTGTACACAGTATTCAGAATTGATTAAGACATCTCATCCTAGCAGGGTTGCCCAGGTAAAGTGAATAATTTAAATTATCTAAAGATAGATGTGTCTTTGGACATTTGATTGGAATAAAGTTATTTTCGATATTTATTATGTAACAGGCACATTACATTTAAATGTTAAGTAAAGCCCTTCACAATATTATCCTGAAAACTGTATTCAAATCGAAAGCCGTTTCTGAGACAAGCGTACTCAAGCAATGCAGACAAAATGAAAAACATTGTTTTGGGTTCTCTTGTGTATATAAAACCTCATTAAGTTTTTAAATATCCAGAGAAGTGAGTTTTTCCATAGAAGCAAACATTAAATATATTGTATAGGTCATATAGGTACATAAAATAGAAGCAATTCCCAATTACTTACAGTTCAGCACCAAAAAAGATGTATTCGCTACTGTTTAAGAGGCCTTCCTCATTGCTCTTAACTCAGTGTAGCGCGAAGGAATCTTAAACAGTTCTTGGATTTGTACCTCGTATTCGTATTTCATCAGGACTATTCAATTCCTGTCATATCTTAGCTTTTATTCGGATTCTCGGTCCAATCTTGCACAGATGCTTTGTTTCTTCTGCAAACCGAGTTAAAATTTAATGTTTGCGATTTAAATTTAAATTGAATATTGTCAACTCGAAGTTATAAGTTGTTTCACGGCACAGCTGCAATATCGCTGAATAATATAAATTAAATTCGTTTATTTGGTTTGACAATTTGTAATCTTATATGATACTAGTAGCCCCGGCCACTTGCTTGTTGCTGTGACTAAGCTTTACATACTCAATTTTGCCAATTAATTACACCGGCATCTGTTAGAAACTTATAGAACTAATCCTTTGTAAGATATTAAACAAATAATTTGCAATAAAATAATATTGCAACTATAAATTGAGGTGTAAGCTATCCTATCTTTTAAGCTTGATCAAACTGCACACGGTGTGCAAAAATTGATTAAAATCGATTAATAGTATAAGAGTATATGTACTTACATATATATTAAGATTGTATTAGGTTACATAATACTGTGAATGTAAACATAGGAAGTAATATCAAAGAAGTGTTGGGAGTGAAATTTGTAGTGAATTTTAACGTATACGAATCATGTACTATGTCCCATTAATTCAACCACCTATTTATTACGCACTCGTGGTGTCACACGCATTTCCATTGAACGTTACGAATAACGATCGAATAGTGCCACTCGATTGACACGCTCGACAAGCTGCAGACAGATGGGGAAAAAACGGTCTATCCGTATCGAGAAAACGAATGCAACATGCGACCGCTAATACTCGTAAATATTACACCGTACCTTATTATTTACTGCGCCGCGCTATTTTAAAAGCTTTTATTTAACTTGCAATGTATGTATGTAAGTTCGGATGGAATCATGCAACTCAATTTTGAAGCAGATACATATCTTCAACCGATTGAGCTGAAACTTTGTATATACGTTTAGTTTGGATGACAATGCATGGTTAGCTATGTGACGTCATTCTAAATCCAACATGGCGGTGCACTGATTTTGTAAAGATTTCATGTCGTATAAATTGTGTAATGACGTTATTATTATGTTGATAGTAAAAGTTTTAAAGAAAAGTTTATTTTTGCAGTTTTCGCAATATTCTTTATTGCTGCTCCTCTTCTATTCTTATTATCGTGATGTTATATAGCCTTCCTCCATAAATGAACTAGCTTACACTAAAATGATTTTTCAAATCGGTTCAGTAGTTCCTGAGATTAGCGCGATCAAACAATCAATCAAACAAACAAACTCTTCAGCTTTATATATTAGTATAGGTATAATTCTAAAAAATGCCAACATTTTTCAAAGAAAAGGTTTCTTACTCACCTGTCAATAATAATTCGGTAAAGTACACGAGGGCTCCAATTTGCTGATGGAAAGGACTAAGTTTGCTGACGATTCTCCATACATTGGCAAAATAAGATTCTTGGTGATTTTTTCAGTGCTTACGATGGGCCATGGATTAAGTCTTACAACGATTAGTGTCAACTGTTCAGATTTTTGTATGGTAAAGTTATTACGTCATTTTCGTGTTAGAAAAGTATATGGGAACTTCAGCTGACGTAAACTGATGCAGGGTCACCTGAAGAATGTGCGGTAATGGATGAGCTCGGAGCTTTTATACCGAAATTACTTAATTAATATTCGATGGCGTATTCCGCGCGTTTACCTGCATTAATACGATCTGAAATGTTTACTGCGCGATGACGTCAATCACACGCTCGAATAGACACATTGGTGGGAGGCATCGAAAAATTTAAATTTTCAACGGTTGAATGATTCGGTAACGATAATGAATTGAAATTTTGACCTCTGCTTGTTGTTTGCTAATTGACAAGGTTTTCAGTAGCTAGTAATATAATAGAAATTGTATTGGATAAAACGGGGTTTTATCGAGCTATTGTTTAAAGCTTGCACGGTTACTATAATGGAAAATGGTAGATTATAGTGGGAAAGAAGCTAGTAGAAATCTATTAGTGACTAGCTGTGTGTGTAATTTCGATAAACAAAAATTGACATAACTTTAAATGAGAAAAACGTTAAATGTTAAGGCATTTCCATCATCACAATTGTTGTCGACGGTGAGCCTTCTTTAATTAATACTTTTTGAATAGTTCTTTTTTTGGTAATGACGTTTTTGATATATTTTATCAGAGAAAAAAAAAAATGAACTGAAGGACGCTCGCAGATGTTCTTTTGCAGAAAAAACCCTTTGCAATAGCATCAGCTACAACAATATAACCTGGTAAACTGTATTAAAATCGGATATGTCGTTTCTGAAATACGTGCACAAGTATACAGACAAAGTAACAAAATAAAAAAACATTTTGGGTTCTCCTGCGTATATAAAGACATTATGAATTCTTAAATATATTTACCATGTACTATCGAACCATTTGATTCATGACCCACCTTGCTGACAGTTCGTTTGTAATTTTGGCAAAGACAAAATTTCTCGTCGGGCGCGGCGTTG
>DWJN01001803.1:0-16838 GCA_018248895.1 Carystus phorcus | reverse complement strand
ACATGAGGAGACTATAAGGGCACTGCTCTTGCAGTTAGGATGAAATCTTGAAAAACTTCATGCTTTTATTGCTTGTAGATTAAGTCCGTATCTGTCGGCATGGCTGATGGCACGCGTAACGTTTCGTTACTCTTTTGATGTTTCCACATGTAATATTGTTATTTTGCCCTTTTTATTCACCTCGTGTTGCTCTTACAATATAGATTTCCCGGTTAACATTCGTACGTATTGTGAAAAGGTAAACGGTAAACAGTTTGTTAATAGAATTAGGGGACAAAACTTACAAAAGGTCACGTTGCGATGGAACAGGTTTCGCATTTGCTTGACGAATTAACTATTTTCGGAACGAGCTATTCAATTGAAAGAAGTTTACTGTTGATATAAAACCTTCACTCTGAACGTAGATTGGTTGTTTTATAAGTCTATACGGTACGTGCTAGTGTAATGGATCACAGATTGTGACATTTAAAGTTCAGCTTGGTATTTGCAACACAATGCTTTTTATAATTTCCCCTAATTCTCAGAGTACGGTGAAAACGTTATTTTTCAAAGTAAATTAATATTACGCATTTCATATAGTGCAAATCTAGGTTGAAATCGTAAAGCGCTGAGAAAGGTTTTCCTTTAAATAAAATGTTTGCACTAACGATCTGTTGAAATATTAAATAGAGTTAGTGACACGAACGCACTAATTCTGTTGTGGCTTCAGATCAGACCCGCCTAATTAGCTCCCCATTTACGCCTACCGGGTGGCTGGCGGGTGCTGGGTGCAGCCGGTCAAAGGATTCGCCGCTCATTACGCGCAACCCAGACACCGCAGTGTTGTCGCCGAACGTTTAAAATATATTTTGCTGTAAACGGAGGCGGGAAGCGGATCACGGTGTTGTGGGTACAAATTAAAATGATGTCTGAATGAAACATAAAAGTCGGGGCATCGCACAGTAGACACGGACGGGCAGTGCGATGCGATGTTCGCGGAAAGCACGATAAGATCGCGTGAGAGGCGGTGCGGCGGCGCGCGGCGCGCGGTCGCGGCCGGTCGGGCACGCTCGCCGCCCCATACCGACGAACTCTAGCGGATGATTCGTCACGTTGCGTTAATGGTGGTTCAGCACGCCACACTTGACTATTCGCACCGCTGTCTGTGCTGGAGACTTACCGATGTTGAGTTAGCGCAATCATTCACGCTGTTCGCTTTCTAAAGCTTTAATATCCAATTTCTTTTTTCGACTAGATGTTTAAATTGGAAACTGTCTAGTATAGTTACAATTGATTCTCTACATAAATACATGACAGAAGTGGTTATTCTAGGGTTCAGATTAATAATATCATTCGACTCTGTTACATAAAGATTCAATTTAAACAACTCCACCATACATACTATAATAGGAACTAATTATTTAAAGGGAAGTAAATAAAATAGGCTACGCTATAGAAATGGTTTTGTTTATCGATACCAGTGTAAGGTTTCCCCGATAAAATGGGGGCACATAGCAATGTAACAGAATACAAAGTGGGCGTATCGGGCGGCAGATGGTCGACGGCCGCAGTTCAGGACGCCGCGGCTCTGATTAAACTTAATTAACTGAAGCCATTTACACGCTGCGGGGACAGCGCTCGTGCCGCGTCCGTCGCCGACACGCCGCGGCACCCCTACTTAACTCATAAGTACTTGGTACGCGGTGTCACTCATCCCTGCCCGCCTGCCGTCTGCAATGTTATGACTTCTAACAGTTAACTTGCAACATGATATTTTAATTACATTACCTCTATACTACTCTTAGGATTAGGCAACTGCATCGTTCTTAACGAAATTTATTAGTAGGTGTGGTGTCTGTTTTACCCCATGGGACCCGTAAAAATAAATACCTTTACCTGTTGAACTTTGAATCGTAATATTTCTGCGAAAATATTCGTAGTTTTTGTACGTTTAAAAAATTGCACGGAATATTTACCGTTTTGTTTTAGGGCCTTTCCTTATATTTTACCATTCGAAACAAGAGTTTCGCTTGGAGAAAACTGTGCCTTTTTTCAGTCATTATATAGATATAAATTGTACCTTAGTTTATCGATTTCGGGAACAATTTGTTCTAATATATTTTAAGATATTCCAGGGATAGAATAGAAGAATCTTCTGAACAAACTTATAGCGACCACTTATCCTGCGAGAACAGAAACTTTACACGTGAAAAAAAAAATGTATAAATATCCTAGTATTGTATATATTTATTTTTAGAATGCTTAACATTTAAACATTTACTTTTAATACTTAATATAAACATTAATTGAGTTTGTAATTTTATTTTTATTTACATAATTGATAGGGATTTTACGTTTCTTGTATTGGGCGTTTTTATCTTACGTAGACGCTACACTCGCCCAGTGGAACCGGTACGCGTTTGCGCTGTAATACGCGCGTGTAAGCTTATGTCATTTCACGGGGTACAAAAACAAGCTTGTACGGGTATATGCCGCAAATACGTTCAACCTTTAATTGACTTACTGACAGGGAGACAGACGGCCAACGCGTCAACGTAGCTACTAAAGTACCTGTGTTATTCCAATTTCATACCTTTCTAGTATCGGAGACTACATAATGTTAGTTGTTTTTTTTTATTTCAATTCGTCCGTTTTTATTTTAACGTGCCGGAAACGTGCGAAAGTAGTTCATACCGTCGCGTCGACGCCAACGGTCATTATTTCTTTTTTACTTGATTTGGTATACAATTTCAAATAGGTACATACATATCTCTACAAAACTAGCGACATCTTTACTTGACTATATTACAGAATTTCAGTGTTGTAGTGGTGTTGCAAGCATTTTTGTGATGAAAATGAAATGAAAATGAAAAGGTTTTGTTTTGCATTTAATGCCATAAGAGCATGGCTGACATATATACATGATAAAATGCATATATTAAATGTATTCATCTGAGAAGTAAGAGTTGCGGTGTCAGCAGGAAATCATTGTTATGGTCGCGCTACGGACGGCAGCCGGCGGCTTGGCGGCTTGCGATCGCCGCAGCCCTATCGACGCCCGCCGCGAGATTTATCGCGCGCTCGCACGCATCTGGCGCACTGCCCATCGCCCTCGCGCCCTTTTATCACCGAGTAAAACACGCCCGTCGTGTTAATTTGTTTGTTCTGACGCGGCCCACCTAATGAATCGCCCCGGGTCGGACCCGTGTCCGCGACCCGGACGAATTAAACGGTGCGCCCTTAAATTGTTACAGTCCCGCAAATAAATCGTAAATCACGATGTTCGAACTTGATTGTTTCGGTGATATACAGTTTTAGATAGTGTACCTATACGTGACTGTGTTTAATGAGCATCGAACGGCATGTAGTCTATAGGTGTAGCGGCCATCTTTAACGTTTCAACGTTGGGCGTTTAAATACAGAAGATCCGACTCGATGTCTAATAAAGATGTAGAGCGCACTGATTTAGCGCTAGTGAATCAGAGCGACTCAGGTGAGGTCGAATTCCTACGCGCGCCGCCCTACCTGCGCGCCCAAAATACACATCTCAAGCACACGGCCCGCCCGCACTCGCGCATACGTGTTGATTTATTTATTTTTGCAATACGCGTTCCTTCATAAGATTTACGTATTTCACGTTTCATCGTATGACATGTGCGCGATATGACCCAGTATTCATATTTTCTCTGCGTTACGATGACTTCATTACTTACTAGAATACTGTGTATATGGTACAATAATCAATTAGAATTATTTCAAATCCCATGTACCTAGTTCGCAGACAGTGAACACCGAATCTTTCAATTCCCTGGAAACATTTAGGCAACATACCACATTAAATTTAACCACCAACAAATGTGTGTAGTAGATAAAATTGGGTTATTTGAAGAAAACCTGAGAATTTAGTCTTCGTAAGAACAGGTTATGTATGACACATTTTGTCGACATGTGAACGTCGAAAGATCTTTAAACGACTTAAACTGATGACCTAGAATAGAACGCCGATTGCATACGTACGCTGTTCATCATTGCTGATTTAGCAGCTCACTCCTTGTAGGGAACTTACGCGTGTGTCTCATTGTAAACGACAAGACATGGTAGATATTCCACTATGGTGCGATTGTTACGATTTATTACAGTAACTTAAGTAACTTAATATCGTCTCTCGTTGTCGGACGATAACAGATATTAATCACCTATTTTTACGTCATCGAACCCCACGAACACCATTAAAACCCCAACGAAAAAGTTGTTCTTTAGCTCCTATGTATTGAAACCGATAGGTATATGAATTCTATTCCGACAAATAGACTGAGTTTTTAAAGAGATGAAACATAAACCGTTTAAATTTTCGTTTTTTTAAAGTGACCAACATAATGTGAAATCGAGCTTTAGTTTGCGAGATGAAAATGACAGCAAATTTAAATGCCATTCGTAGGCATGTCGAAGAAATCAAATTAAGTGACAAACATTAGGCAGAAAATTACCACGCGTTAGCCGCACCATGATTGCTATTAAGTAGCTCTCATACCTCCGTCTTACGTTGCCTTACACTTCTCTATAAACGTTTTCTTCGTTTTGTTTGGTTCACCACTTAATTAGGTGCTGCTCGTAAAACTGTCTTCCTCATCTTATATTTACCGCGTTTGCCCTTTTTATTATCCGATTACATGGGCTGCGCAGTTTGCAAAGCGTTCTGTAGCGCGAGGGGAACAGTTTCATTTGTTTCTCCAGAAATTACTTCAGACGATCGCGAAGCGCCTGAAACTCTTTACACACAGTGGAACTACTTAATACTAAAGAACACAATAGCGTATCTATAATTATTTGAGGCGACCGAGATGCTCATTTGCGCTGTCAGCCGGCGTAATTAATGTTTATACCGATATGATTACGTTCGGTAAGAGCTTATCGGAATCAACTCCTTTGGGTAAAATTGGCGGTGCGGTACAACGATAATTATACTTTAACGCTGTTTATTTTATTGCGTAAACCTCGCTGTTTTATGTCACTAACTAACCGACGTGATAGTCGTTTGGATCGGTGAAACTATGATAGATGATCCGTTGAAGCATGTTGAAGCTACGCGGTTTGCGACGGCGGAGGATAGCGTAGCGTTGCAATTAGCAGGACACTCGACTCGGCGCTGCCCGCAAACCATAGCTCGGAGGCCACTCGTGTGTCGCCCGCGCAAATTAAAACGCGACACTCAACACGATCGTAGTTCGCACCCTCTCGACAAGCAATTCGCTCATCGAATACGATCGTTTTTAAAATGTTAAATGTTTTTTAAATGTTGTAAACACCAAAACATAATTTATAAATTTAGTGTACCTACGTAGGTACATATTCTACGAAGTTGTAGGTTCTAAATGCGTGTAGACCAACGTTGTCTACAGGTCTTACCAGAAGAATAGTACCCTGCACTAGATTCGCTGCGATAAATCTTATATGTTTTTACTGTCATCCGAAACAGTTGCTATTTATTTATATCAGGTCGTAGTTTTATAACAATGACTACTTAGACTTATGGAACCATTTTTGGCTTCTCTAACTTAGATATTTATGTATTTCAATGATAACAAAAACAGTCAATTTAATCATTTTACACTTCATGCACAGGCATGCAAAGCACAGGCTTTTATATTGTTCATTTTGCCAATGTTTATTACAGAAGTTTTGTAAGTTGACACTCCATATTTGATGATTCTGTCGATACATTGATAAAAAAAAACATTAACGTCTAAAACTACCAAATGTCACTAACATTTTTAAATAATATCCCTGTTTTTTTAAATAAAATTGACAATTTATGCACTTTATGGACTTCGAGGTCTCACTTAAATACGTGCCTAATGTGTTGCGATTGTATCGACGCTTCCTATGTAGTTTATAATTTGGTTAAATTCCCGAATTTCCAATAAGTCGGTAGGGTGAAACCTCTTAAGAGTAAAAGATTTGTGGTTGGAGGCAGCCGGCCGGAGGTGCAGTCCCGTGGGCGCGCCTCTTTGTAATTGAGAGCGCCCGCGGGCCGATAATTGAGCCTGCCCGCGGATGCCCGCCTGCCCGCCGCGCCGCTAAATCATGCTCGTTACTCTCCATTACCTTATAATACCAAATTGACTCGCGAGGATTTCCCGACTTTACCCAAGTTTTCCTTTCGTTTTGATCTAATCAGTCTTTATTTTCTATTTTTATCAGTATCTTTAGCACATAAGCACATACGAAAATAATGCGCTCGAAGTATAAAATCGAACAATTATTACCAAGTATTCAAATCGTTAGTTAAAATTTGTACGAAAAGTTCGTAGTATATTGAGATATAGCGAGTTACGCCACTTGTCACAACACCAAGGACGTCTATGTAGTGAAGACATGCGAGCTTTTTAAACAAACCTTATCTACTCTATAAAACAGAAAAAAGGTGTACGATAAAACGATCGCGTGACTTGCTCTCGCACAATGGTGCGGCGTCGTCGATGCCTTGATTATATGCAAAGTACGGTTTCGAAAGGTTAAGGTGTTTTTATCGAGCATTTTATTTACCAAATTTGACAAAGTATTAACATTATCAACAACACTACTGAATGTGTTATATAATTTTCAGCTTCGAAAGGTCACAGTGCGCCGCTATTCTGTATTATGTACATATCTGCATATCGGTTGCAGCAAGTCTATGAACTATGAAGTTGGTTGAATATATAAGTTGTACGATACAACTTGGCTAGTTAGTGGTCGGAATGCCATACATCCCGAGTGTGTTTATGGGAAGTGCATACGTTTAATGGATGTCTGTGTGCGGTACCAGAGGTAAGCTGGCACTATGGGTTATCGGCGTGACGTCAGTCCAGGGGCGGTGCCGACGTAGAAGCATGTAGATCGCGAAATTGATTGCATGTTATCTGATGGGGCACGGGTTCTTCGCTAGCGTTTAATACTGGCGTCGGACGCTCGGCACGCGATACCTTTGACAGGAGATCGCCCGCGCCCCCATCGAGCGTGGTAATTACCGCGGCCCGTGACTCCCGCGAGCAGCGGCGACGTCGCCGCCTCTTGCCGAACACGACCCGGCAATTACACGACACACCTAATGCTTGTCTGCTCCTTATTTACTACAATTTGTTCTAGATTTGCACATTTTAAATGCAATAGGATCACAGAAGTTTTGACCATGTAAAGGCTTGAGTCCAAGTGAGTCCTCGTAGTGCACCATGTTGACA
This sequence comes from Carystus phorcus, assembly GCA_018248895.1. Classification (NCBI taxonomy): domain Eukaryota; kingdom Metazoa; phylum Arthropoda; class Insecta; order Lepidoptera; family Hesperiidae; genus Carystus; species Carystus phorcus. The sequence goes on along the minus strand of DWJN01001803.1, from coordinate 9,639 downwards.
ACAACGGACGAAGTTACGGCACCAGGTCCTTTCCGCCGGCGGTCGTTGCACTCTCGATTGTGTATCGTATGTTTGTGACAGACTGTTCTTACGTGTTGCCGTCGCAGTGTCGGTGAACGAGAAATAGTGACGCTCCGGTGATCCACGGTTATCCGTGGGTGATGGTGACCACTTCCAGTCAAATGACTCGTCTGTTCGTTTGGTGGCTATGGAAACAAAACAAACATTTTAATATCGATATCGTACTATCGTCTTTATAAAACGTAACGGGTACATTAAATATAGTTTAGGAATATTATTCTTATATTTAAAGCAAAAAAAGTCGGCTAAAATCATACAGAGGATTTATTCATTGTTCGAATATTAGTTTATTCGATAGACTTGGTCTCATGACTCATCTTACAGTTATATAATAAATTAATGTTCTTTATAGTGTCGATTTTATGAGCTTACCTCATGTCCGTTCCGTATTGTGGGACTCGTCAATGCTACGTTAAAATAATAGCACATAAATTCGTTGTCTATACAGCATCCGCAGATATTTTGTTTTTGTAGAGAACACGTAAATGTCCATTTGTAATACGATGCTTAATAATAGATTTAATTTTTAAATAAATAGTTTATTTAACACACGCCGTACATACACTACAGAGCGTATATATTCGTCTATACACGTTAATACAGCTTGTTATTTCGATTAAAATAACTAGCGGATTCGGCAGATGTTATTCCGCAACATAAAAAATCTATTTTGTCGAATTGTGAATATAAACCAATCTACAATCCACTTAAACACACAAAATATTTCATCACGGTAGCTACAACCGTTAAGGAGTCAGCGATATATATACAAATAGAAGAATCTAAATATATATATAACTCAAAGGTGACTGACTGACTGACATAGTGATATATCAACGAACAGCTCAAACCACTGGACGGATCGGGCTGAAATTTGACATGCAGGTAGATGTTATGACGTAGGCATCCGCTAAGAAAAGATTTTGATCAATTCTACCCCCAAGGGGATAAAATAGGGGATGAAAGTCTCTTAACGCGAGCGAAGCCGCGGACAAAAGCTAGATATACATATATGAAGAAAATAATGAAATGATGTATTGAGTTCAAAGAAATATAATGTTTTAAACTGTTTTAAATTGTGTCGAGTTAAATAAGAGCGGTTGTTGGATTAATTTATGTGCATAATGATTACGAACAACCGCAGAAAAATCTGCAGTTCTGCACGTCACAATTGGATTCTTTGATCATTAGTTGGAGTGTTGATGCAGCGACAGGGATCGGTTTAGTTCGGTTTGTTTTAATGGTGCGGGCGGAGAATGGAAGCGTTCCGTTGAAGCTCGTAATTTGATTGGACTCGCGGACGGCCCGAGAGCTGCGAAGAATCGTTCCGCGTCCGAGCTGCACTAATTGCCTCTCGCAATATAGAAACAATGACAAAACTTCGGACTGCCTCGGCCGCCCTCGGCCCTCGACCCCCCCGCTTTTTATTTAAAATTCGTTTACCCGACTCGCAGATTGTTATTCAGCTAACTTCGGTACCTACCTTCTGATGTTATGAGAACGAGAATAAACTCAATTACGTTTCTATTTTAACTGAAGCCTTACGATAATTATTTCATAACGACTATTTGAAATGTTGTTAAAATGTCGATATTTTGATGACCAAAAATTTTCTTACAATTAGGAGGTGCCACCTAACGGGCCTTACAGGTATTAATAGGTCAAATATTACATCACAATTCTTAATTACGTTGATATTCTTTGAACGTCGTAGATGATTATTGTTGCTAAATGAAAATTTGTGTAATTAATATATTTATCTCATGTTTAAATCTTATATTTGAGTACATTCTTAAATCGCTCTTCACGAGACTAATTTACGTTATCCACAGCTCTTCAAAGTCATAAAAGGATTAAGTATATCTAGGTAGACGTTCTACTACCGAACATTAAAAATAACGTGAAATTTTTGCGCCAGCGGGAGTATGGCTTATATCTGTTAAATAACTAACGGCAATGTTCACACTTCACGAGTAATTAAATATATTATTATGTTGATACGTTGATAAGTTTCTTATTAACATAAACACAGTAGTAAAGAAAAATGCTTTGTTTTAAAATTAAGTAACTATTAATTTGTACCGTACACATTTTATGGGCTCGTGTTAAACGTGAAATGTTAAAATTATGTAAGAATTTTAAATATTACATGATTTTCATAAAAAGTGTTGATTTTTTTGCATCCTGTAGTGTTTATATTACAAAGTGTCAATGTATACATGACATTGGACTTCGAAAGACATTCACTGTTATTCACTAATTCCGAGTAGATAACAAACACATCGTGTTGCACCTAGTTAAGACATATAGCAGTAAATATGAGTATACATCGACAGTTTAATCACCTCACGGGCAAGTTGGGCCGGGTGTGACGTGGAGTGGGGCGGGCGGGTAATTGATAGTGACATTTGATGGACGTACAGCAGGCGTGTATTGCACCGCTGGGGACCGCAACACATGCACCTTGCCTCCGCCGCATCGCCCTCTCGCGACCGACCTCATCTCACCTCATCTCAACTGAAACTCTTGTTCACTCTTCAACACTTTTAACCGCAATTAATTCATATAGAGTTTTTCAAAGCTCAATTTGTTTGCGGGGTTAAATATTTATTTTCGTTGTGCTCTCAAATTAACACAAAAAGTGATTATTTATAAATATAAACTGAGGCTACAAACTATGCTAGTAGCCTCCGTTGTTTATAATTTTATTCATCGTCATAGTCCTTCATTCGGCCACATAGTGTTGACATTGTCGGTAAAACAAACTCACCTACCTAACCTCGAGCTTACCTCTGTAAACTAAGTCCGTTATAAACTTTTAAGGTCTGTCTAATAACGCCAGCAATTTGAGGGTCCCTCTCCCTCTGTTTACTTTCTTGCTGTAAGGTGGATTTGATGATTTTGACTTATTTAAGTTGTTCGCTTTGTTGACCTTTACAATTGAAACATTTCATTCGAGAATTATGTTTATTAATGAATAGTTATCATGAGATTCGTGGACATCAACTTTTATTCTCGGAATTCAAATAGAAGTCGTCGTTTATCTTCTGAATGTGATGAATATTTAAAAATTTTAACATTACCGTTGTATACAAATTCTTTATGATTTGAAGCTTATTGCCCAGTTTCGAAATAGTCGATGTAATAATAAATCATGAATATTGATTGCAATTTTGGATATAAATTTAAATATGCATCATTATGTGTAAAAATATAGTATACAATATAAATAGAATATATTTTTTCTAAATTTAGTTATTGTGTCAGTAATATCAAAGATCATAAGTAGAAAATGTAAGTTATGGAGGCGTCAGTTTCACTGGGCAGAAGCAAGTGAAATTGCACGTTTCACTCGTGAAAGCTACGTAACCAGTCTACTCGGTGCTCGGTATCGCGTCGACATGCTTACTACGGATTTGGCGTAGGTTCATGAGAAACAGGTCATCGTTTAGAACAATAAATCAAAATACTTCCATGCTCAATAAGTTATAACGTGTAATTAATTGATAATAACATGCTTCCTCTGCGGCGTGATTTAAGTTGCAAGTTAGTGAAGGATATTACCAAATTCCTTATTGATAGATTATACTTTTAGATACCTTGACACAGTTATCGTCGTTGCACCACTGAAAATATAATTTAAATTTGCTAGAATAACTGAATGTGTAGTTTTCTATAGATTGTATGACAGTGACTGTATATTCACATTATTTATTTTTGATATGATAACGTCTTATAAATCGATGAACGCCGGCTGCATTCACGAAAAAGGATGACTCACTGTCACGTTCTGCCTGAGCCGAACGTGTAAGAGAGCGGAACAAGCGATACAGAGGCACGATCGGCCTAAGCGTTCGGCTTGTGACGTATCTCTATCTGTCTCTCTTCTAACTCCATCGGCCGATGTGTCCGGTGAACACGTGAACTGTTTGTAAAGTGAAATCAGAAGTTAATGCAGTTTCCGTTGTTTATTACAAGAACAATTGCGGCAAAAAAGGTAATTAAATTCTTGCATGTTACGAATTTGATAAGCAATATAATCTCACATATGTGGTCTTTGATTATTAAAAAAGGTAGCATCGGTCGGTGAGTGCAGTAATAGTAGGTTATGTTACAATTTTGAAACACATTTACAATTTTAAAAAAATATTATGACTTCCTATAAACGATCGTATTTTTGTCAGTTTTCTTACGAAAATTATCTTCCGTTAACCGACATTACAGACAATCAGATTTTTTTATGAGTAGGCAAATACAAATTCGGTAATTATTGTCAATGTGTTCATTTGTTTAATACACGTTCAATTCTTCTTCTTCTAAATTTCACATTTACGTAGACATTTGATAAACCATATAAAAAAAGCAACTCAAATTTAACTACGACATTTTTCATAATTAATACTGAGTAGATTAAAAAGTGATTGTATCTTTTTGTAATCACGTTAATTAAACGATTTCATAACTGGGTTTATAAATGCACATTTTACTTAAACGATGTAAAAATCGTATTTACTGTTCGAACAGCATTATTTGTTACACAGTCGTTATACAAACGCAATAAATATATGAAGTCAAAGTAACGATCACATAATATGAGAGGTCGCAGTTATTGCTAAGTAATATTGAATTGTGGAGGTATAAGAGTTCAGGCTGTCGCCTTGGAATGTTTTTATTCGCGCAACACGTCCGCAACCACCCGACAGCCTGCGATGTGTCCTTCTCCCGCGGGACGCTGCCGTACTTTCGAACGGAGATATTTATAGCCGCCCCAGAAGCCGCCGTTACCTAATGTAACATTTTATGGTGGCCCCTATTACGGTTCTTTCACCTACATGTCCTGTTCTTCACGTCTCCAGTATTCCTTAAAAATATATTCGTACAATTGACAGATAAATTCTCCACCTTTTCAATTGTACGCCGGCGGAGTTTGCTAGGCTTTTTCTATGGCCACTAGCGGCTCGCAAAAACGCCAGGTTCGAAGATATTCCTTGCGGCAGTCGTAAATTGGTTAGTCCCTCGGGTGAGAGCTGCGAGGAGGTATCCGCCTGACCGAGCGGCCGGCGGTCGGAGCCTCGTCGCAGACGCTAATCGTATGCCTTTACCGAAGGCGCGCGCCGCGCCACTACGTACGGCAACAGCCCACGTCGCGCTTATGCGTTTTCTCATCGTAATGGCCGAGAAAGCCCCTTTTGTTGTTCTAGCGATTTGTTATATCTCGCCGCGCTTTTCTTATGAGTAGATACCTGCTTTGACTCGCGTAATTGTTCTTTCAAAGCGGTGGCTTTGTTGCGAATAAAACGCTTTGTCACTTAAATCCGCTAAGTCGTCCTTCTTTAGAACCTTTATAGACCGAGGTTCATTGTTAATAAAATATGGTTTCATTAGCATAGCATTAAAACGAATTACACAAATGTTAGTCATTGTTTACGCAGAACAGCACGTAAAGTAAATATGAATCGTTTTATCGCAATCGACATATTTCTCGCGTAATATTAAATTGTTTTACTTAATTAAATTAATAGTAATAAATAATTTATTAGTTGCGATTTGAAACTGCGGTATGGATGAATGTAAGACAACAAGGAGGAGGTGCGAAGCCGTACGCGCCACGCTCTGATGCTTCCTCGGCCATTCAACTCGCGCTTCACCTCGGCTTGCTGATTTCTGCTCGAGAACCGTCACTTCCTACATTCCACTTTTACGATTATAAAACATGCTTTATTATTTCTTTAATAATGTTATACATAATTAGCAACTGTGCTAAACTAACTGTTTTGTAAAAGTGCACCTTCGTCAAGTATTCTTTAACATAAACAAAAGCGAAGCAAATAAGTCGTTTGTCACGTACGAATTGACATATTGCATGAACGCATATCGATCTGCACATTTTGAGATCAAGTTAAGGTGTTTGTAACATTGGAGTAATTAATTTATCAAAATCAATATTCTATTTCAGTCGCACATTCCTCAACTTGATAAGTTTGTTCCGTTTGTGTACATTACAATATTTAATTGCCAATAATGATTTATTTTTGAGGCGGTCACAAAAATGGCCTGACGTCACGTAGGTAGAAATAATGATACAACCCGTGACACACTTTGCTTTGTGACAATTTCCGGCGCAAAGGGCTACTCTCGTGCCCCCACGATGAGTCTGCGGCCGCTCGTTACGTTACTGTCCTCGTCTTACCTGACGACGGGAACGGTTCACCCCGTGCCACCACTAATGACGACACACTTTTGTGGTCCGTAAAATATTTATATAAAAGCATGATAAGTGTTACTTCCGAAAGAGGCCTTTAAAACTATTTCCATTTCTTAGTCGTTTATTTGCAGCTGTTGCTATGAAATGCCTGTGTATTTGCTGTTTGTATTGTGCTAGGAAATGTGCATATGATGTAAATAGACTTTTTACTTGCACCCACTATTCATCCTAGTTCATTGTTCTTCGAAATTGCTCCGCGCTGAGAGTAGCGCTATGGTTCTGGCCGTTTTGCGGCGTTTGTTGTAACTAACAGTACATGCCTTACCAATCTAAAAGGATTTTCAATTTTTTTTCATTTTATAGGAGGCGGACTATTGTTTGCTGAATTCTAAAAGCTGTTTTAATCTCTTGCTCAGATAAGAATAATATCGAACGTGGCTATTGACATTAATATATAACTGTTAACATAATCGACGCATGCAAACCTACCCCTCACATTTCAGGATTTACTTTCAGCGCTAACAACACTTCAATTTTAACGATATTATCTGCATCGACAAATAGATCGCCGATAAAATGATAAAGTGTGTTTAGCTGTAGTTGTTTACTCGAGAGCGGTAAAAGGTTTGCGAGTCCCTCGCGGCTCGGGCTCGCTTGTTTTCATTTCGTTATTTACTTTTAATTTGGCAGCAAGCGGATGATGCGGCGGGCGGGTCGTGTAGTGTGAATAATTGAGCCGGGTGTACCGCTACACACCGGACAGTCGTAGACGCACTCACGCCGGTTCTACTGTAGCGCTCCTTGTATTATACCCTACAAAATGAAGCATGCTTTCTATCCAAGACATTTACTTGTATATTCCGTATAATTACCAATAACAGTGAAGACCTATACACGCATGCTTTAGAAGTTTCGGTGGTGCGTCTTGTACGGTCATACGTATATGCATACGGTATATGTCCTTTTTTTATACAAACCATCCAAATAATACTATCTAGATAAATGTTGGTACGTGTTAAAAATGTTTATTTTCGCCAACGGTTTTATTGTAGATGCAAAATGAGTGCCGAATACAGTTAGGATTGAAACTAAACTTGCATAATTGCTAGAACACAGTTGTTGTTTTATTAGTAGTTTATTTACAGTTTAAATATTTAACTTCATGAATAAAAGCATACAGAGCCTTATAGATTTTCCAATATTACGTGCATATTTTTAATTAAATATCATAAATTGTAGTGAACATTATTTATTGATATACAATTAGCACGTAGGATTTAATGTTGAGGTGTTACTGTTATTTGAACTTGATCACGATGTATTTCTATTTTCAACAACAAGGTAAAATAATTAAATGAATAAAAAACAAATATTCGGATCAAATTGTGAATACGCCTTAGACATCGGCGGCTAACCCGAGCCAAGAGATACTATTACCTATTGCATAGGATTGCTTTTTGCGGTTTTCTTCATGACAGACTGAACATGTTATGGTGATATTGCTTGAAATGAACGTTTCGCACCACAGGTCAATTGTCAGTAGCGTTCTTAAAAGATGACAGTATCAGGTGAAACCGTATCACTTGACTGGCACTGCGCAATATGGAACTCTCTTTTCTTACTCTAATATCTACAATAGTGCTACAATACAATCAAATATTCTATTCAGAGCTATGTACAAAAAAGTCGGTCGTGTACGAGTATTGTGTATCCCACAATCTGCTTTGGCATTTGATACCGCAAATGAAACCTTGGCAAGATTTCATTGACGGCAACAGCGATACCGGCGCGACTCCTGCATAATTCGACACGATTGCACTCTCGCTGCACAATCTGACTGCACTCGAACGTTTTACTCGTTTATGCAACTTTGATTAACACCACCACCACATTGAACAAAATTTTGATGTATTATAATGACATTACGTTAAAATATACACGGCTTGAGGTATAATATGTTTGTTTAATTCGGAAATTAACGAACGAACAATGCCCAAGGAATAAGTTCATTTATAATGACTTGACATCACTGAAGAGAGAAAGTTAATAATTGTATTTTAGAAGAACGGGAGACAGCCGCGACAAGATGCCTAAATCCTTTCAGAACTGAAAATAATTAATGAGACGTATCGCTTCCCTCTTTTACTGGTGTTAAAAATCTATAAGTAGATGTTTATTTATCAAACTGTACCTGTTAAAATGTATAGTCGTTAATGAGTGATAATATTTTAGATAATATATTTACGGAGGAATTAACATGTAGTTTTGTTCGGAATCAGTTGTCGTTTTGGTATTATGGTTATGGTTTATTTAAATGTGTGGTATTATAATATTATGCAAATAGTCTGCGCGGTTCGAGGTCGGGGGTGCGACGGCGCGGCTTGCGGGCTGTTCGCGTGCTGCGCTACATTAGGCCACCGGCTAGGAGTTCGTCGGGGGTTGGCTTATTGTCTCGCGTCTATTAATACCAAGTGTTTATGGCAAATTAATTTCTGCACCGTGCCGATTGCCAATTTTGTTAAAAGCAAAATGTGTGTCTAAGCAAAACGCCATTGTTGGATGTTGAATTTTTTTTAACTTTCCCTAGGTTTTGGCCGAAGGTAATTATCAGCATTTATGCTTCACAGTAACACGCTTAGTTATCAATGTACACAAATCTTAAACCTACATGGAGGTAATAGAAGAAAAATTCCTTACAAGTTTTATCATTGTTTGGACATTTCTCTCAAGGGGGCATTCTTATAAATTGGATTCAAGTTAGAATCTACACAAAAGCGATATGCCTGTACGAAATATTTCTTTTAGTTTTTGTATAAGGATATTGGGTTAAGTTTGGCAACATGTCATATCGTCTTGTAACTTGTTATATCTGGCGACAGGATAAAATGCTCGTTAAATTGTAGATACATAGTTTCGTACATTTTATGTAATTTGCTATTGAATGAACAACGTTAAAATAACTTGTTTTTATACAATATAATAAAGTATTATTACATATAGTCATTACGTTGATTACGTGATGTGTTAGAAAATTATCTTAAGATCCATCCAGTTAGTCCTTATAATACGATTTCAGTACTAATATGTAATATAGATACATACCTCCATCTCACCAATAAGTAGGGCAATAAATTTCAATAAATGTATTATGCATTTATGACCTACGTGCTGAAGCACGTACATAAGTTAAGGTTTATCTGTATCTCTAGTAGTTATCTATGTTGGGTAGACATTGTGTATAGAGCGTCTTTTATAGCGTCACATGTATTGGGTTGTAATAGATTCTGGTCGAGAAAGTGGGACGAAAGTGGAGTCGACACGAGTATAGCGGCTATACCGGCTGTTGTGGACGG
>DWJN01001802.1:0-16848 GCA_018248895.1 Carystus phorcus | reverse complement strand
CTTCATAGAACTTTCACGTTAATATGCGTGTTATATGAACGAAATTTTGACAAGCCTTTCAGAAACTGGCGGTAAGACTACTACATCTACATTAATATAAACAACATAATAGATAAAATAACGCTCACATAACCGTACTGTATGCAACGTTCATGAGTTGTGGGTGACATGGATAAATACAAATGATACATCAGAAGTAACCAAGACTCAAGAACAAACATTAATCTGTGACATAAAATGACTATCTTGCAAGTGAATCGAATTGGAATCTTCGTTAGACAGGATAATTACTAACTGCCAATGCCAGACATTCGCTAATAAACTAATAATAATGCATGTTTCAACAAGAACACAAATGTAAAATGTGTACAAGAACTATTTTCTAACGAATGTATGTAAAAGAATATTACATGCCTCTAAGAATCACGTATTATACGGAGATAAATATTTATTTCTACGGAACCAAATAAAAAGACTATTACAGAAGCATCGTAAAAATTCGTATCGGTATTACGATTCTTCAAAAGATACTTAGAGATAAATATTGTTTACTTTGAAAGCGAAACTAACTATTTAATTGTAGAAAGTGAACTAAGCAAATTACACTTTTCGATATGTAAGTATCGGAAGTGCCAACAACAAATTTTAACGCCAGTTAAAATACTCGTAGTTACTAGTCGTCGATTTGAAACGTCAATAGTATTGGTAACGGAATATCTGATATTCGTTTTACTGATACAAACTTTCAATATTGACAGCTGATATTTGTAAAAGTGTAAATAGGTAAGCTTTGATACAGATAGAATGGTTAGAGAATAAGCCTTACGATTTTTAATCAAATCCTGTATGCCCGTTTGATATATCGTATTTGTGAATTAATGGCTAAATCTATGTCTCATATTCACAAGGTAACCAATAAACACGGGTCTATTTTATACAAGATGCTCATTTTATACTGTCCTATGCAGATATGAAGCGCTCATAGTCCTGCATAGCTCGCGTCGATTCCTATGTGAGTGACAGAGTTAAGCAACTGCGGGGGCGTTTCTTCACTGTTTCCGTGCATCGAAGGGCACGTTACGCCGTTCCGGTTATTATGGCAAATAACAGTCGTCAAGCCATGTCAGAGACCTTCAGGCGGCTTAAAAACTTCCGACACCTTGATTGGCCACTAATCAACTAACCATCCGTACTGAAGCAGCGTGGTGGGTTATCCTTGAGACTTCATCAGTGATGAGGAGAGACCCGTGCTCAGTAGTAGGCCATTAATAGGTTTAAAAGCAAGGCATGCAGATACACTCTGTTTTGTGTATATTGAAAAAATATACCTTATTAGCGAAGATTCTTAATGACAACGACTGTATGCAATGAGAAATTAATTATTACTAAGAAATTTGATACAGAAAATCTAATTCGTCACAGAGTCATCATAAATGTAATGTATTTCTTGAGATTTCATTCCTATTTCTATAACAAAAGGATTTTTGGATTCATGTTGGCATGTGCTAACGGTTGAATAGTAGGTATTCAAAATTGTAAGAACTTTTATCGACATAATTATATATCACTTAAAAACTATTCCATGTAGATTAGGAATCATATAGATATTTTTTGATGAAATCAGATACATAATATCAAAAGTCATTCTTTTCATACTTATTGAGTTTAGTATGCGCGTTCTAATCAATTTAAATATGGGTCGAAAAAAGAAACTTTATTTTTTACTTACTGAATACATGTAAGTTTCAACATAAAGTATCTCGTAAAAATAGAAACGTGTAATTTATATCGACTTAATAGATACTATACAATGTAGATATTCTTACAATACATGTAAGAAGGCCGCGTAAAGAAAAGATTCCAATGCGAACACGTTTTTCTTACCGAGAGATATCTTCATAATCGCTTCATTGAACAGGCCTTTATAACTTTATTATCGGCAGAAAATGTTCAAACAACTGCCGACCGTTTTTGCTAAACGAATTAATAAATTTAATCCAACTCAAGGCGGTGTGTGACCTACTTTTTCACTTTTATGTTTTTGACTACATTTATGATACATTTGGTTAACCTTATAACAAGATAAGACTCCTTCATCGAAGGTTTTATACAACCATAGGAGATATGTAAAAACGGAACGATATGAACATATCTAATGTTGCTGTTGGAAAACTGACGTCTACTTACATCAGCATAGGTCGTGGTTAATTTACCAATTGCAAATAAGTTTATAATCGCAAAAAAATATATACCAACTACTCATTAAAGTTCTTCTAATTTTTCCTTTACTTACGGCAGTCAAATTTCATGAATCTTTATCAACGGGAATTTCATAATATATGTAGGTTTTACTTCCGTGGCGAGTATCTTAGTCTTTGCACAAACGGCTGTATTTTTGATTGACTCTTCCGTTACATTTTTTCACAACTGAAAATCTTATTTAATTTTATTAATTTATTATAATTTCCTATAATCAATATTGTTTAATAATTTTACAAAAACAAAAAAAATCTTCGATAGTCCGTAATTTAATAAGTAAGATTCTGTAACGACTATCAGTGTCCTATTTACTTTAATATTTTTTCTACTATTATTGTGTGACAGAAGTACAATAGATTGACGATTTTATAATAGTTACATGCTTTTAAAGGACATAAAGAACACTGCAAAAGTTTCACTTATATTTGGAGTCGAAGTTCCAAATAGAAATTGAAATTCCTCATTGCTCAGTTTTGTATGTAAGTAAATTATCGGAAGTATTATTAAAATAATTATACTAGAGAATGACTGTGATGGACCCCCAAGCAATTAATACAGTAAGTGGTATGATTAAGCGATTTTTAATAATAACTTTGGACGCGTCTTTCTAAGTACCGATTTATTTCTACATAACTCATAACGTTTGACAGGTGATTAAGTGTTCAGCGTTAAAAGGGAAACCTTGAATTCGTAAGTGACGCGACACTTAAAAGCTTCAAAAGAAAAAAAATTGTTTACTGACCTCCATACGGTCATTTCGAACTCGCTATATTGTCTTATAAAACGGCTTTTGTGAAACAAGTACATAAGTTTTGCGGGTTTTCCGTCTAATCCTTTACATTAAGATCATAATACTATCTATTCATGGCATCTTTGACATTTTCACTACGATAAAAACATTACTTATTGCATTAGAAAGCGCATAGAAGTATGTTAATTGGGTTCAGTGTTGGTAGTGCTCATTTTCGCTCTCAGTAAAGTGCGAATGCTCCCGTTATGTGTGTTATCAGAACGCCATGCAAATAATCTAATGTTCAAAGGAGAAAATGTTTTTTGAGATCCCTATGAATATAAGGACTATTGTTGTATTTTACAAATCTTACGATGGAGCCAAGAGATTATGTTATCAAAAAACTTTTTTTAATTTAATTCTCACTTATATTTAGAGGCCTAAGTCTTATTTAATTTAAAATAATGATACCTTTAAGATACGTTGACAATACCATAATTTCAAATTATTTATCTATCAGCTTATTCTTACAGGGATAATTAGTCTTGTTCATTGTAATAAAAGGTTATAGGTTCATTCGTAACATAAAACATGCTGCCAAGGAATCTTTTATCACATTGAGTTAAAATGTTTATTTATTAATTACGTGAGCTATAGTTGTGCTTGTGTTATTTTGTTTTACTGTTAATTATAATAGATATTGTTCTACTTATAATTCTGTTTCAATTCTTACAATACATTGGTATTATAACATCTCAATCCATTACACCAGCATAGTTGCAGCCAACTGCAAAACGAATTCAAAAGAGCTAAAAATTATAGTAAAGTGGTTACTAATTTTGGATAGTAATTTGTGAACACTTTTTGCTAATGGCTGGCTACTAACAAAGAATGAATTCAGAGAAAGTAATTACTGGTACTATTGTGTCAAAATTAAGAATTTTAAATGGTCCATGCCTGACCCTGCTGTCAATCTTATTTCGCTATTCATGGGAATAGCAAGGTCATTTAGAAAGATGACTAGGAATTTTTAGTGAGAACTTTTTTTTACCTGAAAAACGTGACTTGCAAATATCTCGAGTTTACGCTAACGTGGTAAATTCATTCGCGTGTTTAGTTATTAATTTGCTAATTATACATTAATGATGCGAGTTAGCGAGACGTTAAATAGATGCAATTATCTTATCTTTACAACACTGTTTTCGTATATCTTGCATATGTATGTACATCGAATTAGATTTGATAATATCTAACTATTTGTCCCATTTTTTACAAAGTTTGCGTTATTTGTTTTAATTTCTTTACATACCGTATTATTAGATAACTAGGATTGAATTATAACATAAGCGGAATAGTAGCATGAGTGATGAGTAAGGAATGATGAATCAAATTAAAATCCATGAATCATTTCAAATATTATGTTGAGCATAAACTCATGTTTTGCGTCAGTACCACAAATTTTGTGTCTTCAGGTCTCAAATTGGTGGCCCCGAATAACTGAAATTCTATCTTACACCTTGCTACATTTATCGCTGTTGACTTTTTATGATCTTAGAATTTATTTCCACAGTAACAGATTTCCAATTGCAGGCGTAGTATTGTTTGACAAGAAGGTAACAGAGATGATTTTATCAAGTGCTTAATTAATTAAGTGCTTAATTTAAAACTATATATGGACTCTTAACCAGGGTTGAAGAGACTAATTAATTTACATTCCTAACGAATTATGTTTCAAATTTTCACGCTTTTAGACATTTAAGACAGGCAAGTAATCTTACTGTAGTGTTTGTATTTATTTAGTAGATACTTAACATTGTCTCACGTACACTGACAGAGGGGGTAACTGTCAATCGTCAGTCGAGAAGAGGACTCGATACTACAATTAGCATCTTAAAATTTTTATATATACGACACAGGATACTACAATTAGCATCTTAAAATTTTTAATATTCTATTAATTTTCACTTATATCAGAACACCTTTCACTAGAAAAAATCCTCGTTTTACCATTATTACCATTAGCGATTTCTACTAAATTAAAGGGCGGTACTCACTGATTAGCTCGACTTGCATTAGTAACTTACGCAAATCACTTACCTGAAACAGAAAACAAAGAATATTAATGCAAAGCAAAAGAATCAAAACAACGTATGTAATCATGTCATAATAGCAACAAATTTTTGTTCGCATGCGTAATATTCGATAATATTGTTAGCCTCGAGCGAAAGTTTACTGGTGCGGCTGACCTCTCTATTCATTTAAAAGATAATCGAAAGTGAAATTAATTCAGCGTTGAGATTGTTTTGATAGCCGGTTTATTAACATGTGGCACTTTGAATGGCCCGTATGTAGACTGTATTAGCTGCGAAATTGATTCGATGAATGGAACATTGGCGTGAGAAGTGTGATTAGAATTTCGTAACGAGCTGTTAGGTGCCGAAGGTAACGGTACATACACGGTATTTATCACGATTTGAATCACGGGAGTGAAAATCAAATTAATTTAGCTAAGTAGATTGATTTTGATTACTTCTGCATTTGGAATGGACGACAGTCACCTTGAGATAAAGCTAATACGAGTGATTTCAATTACGAACCAAAGAAATTTAGACTACGTCATTATGTGTAACATAGAGTAGTTTAATTGTTTCCTTTTTTTGATTATGTAACAACATTATATTCTTATGTTCCGTTTGGTATTCTTGACATTACAAAGTTACAACGCCTAAAAAAAAGTACACATTGCTGCTAAAATGCTGCTGCATTAATGAAATATTTGTATTCATTAAAACATATTCGAAATAAATATTTCTAACTAAACGAAAAAAATGAAATAACAAATATCAGCCAGTTGAACTCTATACTGCTAAATCATAACGAAACTTTGAAACTAGAATACGCGTTGTATAAACTAGTTTTTGAGAGTAGTTGACGATAAACCTCGTTAAAGAGGCTACATAACCGATATAAGTGAAGACGCGACCGCTAGCCCACGCCTTGTAAGTGGGACGAAGTAACAAGTGCATACTATAATATGACCACACAAACTTGAGGTCCGTTCGTGTCATGATGCCATACGAGTGCGAATTTATAGCACTTTCCAAACTCGAAACGGCAGATAAGTAAGGCAAACGTGCGTAAAACTACGAATGTACAATCGACCCGATTTCTATTAGGGGGCGATTTGCAATGCGCGCGGCTAAATGCCACTAACGGCTTACACATTTCTTTGCATGCACCCTCTTTCCTACTCTAGAAGAAGAGACCGAATGAGGTCGCATTCAGTACAATAAAAAGACTGTACAAAAGATTTAGAGGCAACAAGTGAACTGAACGGACAATGTTGGTTAATTTAACTTATGACTTCGGTAAGACCTTAGTCTACTGTGTTCTAGCTGACGTATTTGATGTTTGGTTGATGAGATTATTCCCTGAAGGATTAACGCATAGGTCCTTCAATCTACAAAATCTTTTAATGAAGTCTTTTTATAAAATAGCAAGTTTATTAGTAGTAGTAGTAGTAGTTTATTAGTAGTTCTTATGTGAGTCCGCTGAAGCAATTATATCATAAGTAATAAAGAAAATGTATAAAAGGGCACATTCATATTTCAGCCGTCAAGCGACGTTTGAACGCACTTAAATGAGAAAGAGTTGCCGTCTTTTGATATAAAATACGGTAGCTGTAACTATTTTTTAGAGTAGTAGTGCAATAAATACTTTGAATATAATATATTTATTAATTTTAAATAATTTCAAACGTATCATAAATCATAATAATAAGCGCTTTAAATAAAGTGAACCATGTGTTCTTTTTACTCCAAAAAAAATCTAATATCTCTTTAAAATATTTGCTGTTCTATTATAAATAGGAAGTATAGAAGAGTTGATCAATTAACAATTTATCTGTAATTAATAAATACGGTAATATTTAAGAGAGATTGGCTTCTGATTGATGCAACTAAAATTAATATATTCACTGGAAGATGGCAAGTATGTTAGCTTCCAGTGAATATATTAATTGCCGTTGCTCGCCACTACAAGTAAAGGCATCTGGGAAATTGCAAACGGTGTTGAATAACGGATGCAGTGACTATCTTGCGATTATGTATAAGAAACTTTCGAGATTATGAGCTTTAATGATGGTAAGCTATCAAACTTCAATCTAAAAAACTGAAATTCCTCGGCGTGTTAGTTACCTTAACAGTTAATCTCCGTTTACTTTATTAAGATTTTGCATTGTTGAAAATAGTTAAAATAAATAATCATTTAATAACTACAAATTACCATTTGTAACATTCAAGTTTTTCTATGAAATCCATACACATCTATCGTTAAACTGACAATTGAAATATCGTTAATATAATATTCAGTTAAACAATTATTGTGTTAGAGAATTGTTCAGCAATACCTTACATTTCTAAGACATAAAATAGAACAACGGTGAGCCGTATAGAGCACATATTCCGTAGCGTGGTCGAGTGCAACTTGTCTTACCATAAAGCTGTAAAACAGCATCAAAGACTTTTTTAACATGCTTCATAATTTATGATATGAATTACCGAAGCGCCGCAGTGGCAAATAAATTAGTTAACGGGCGCACATGATATAAAATGTATAGTGTATGTAGCTTACAACATAATAATAAAATAGCGATAGAATTGAATTTACAACCCAATAGAGAAATTTAATGTGTAGTTTACTCATAATGATGCTGCAGTCTCGTAATATTGTGCAAGTAGCATTCACAAATATGTATATCATATTCTATGTCTTGATGTCTTTACTACGACTTCGAGTTGCTGGGCCGGTTAGGTATAATATGGTTTACATGGCTGACGGTTGACGATACTCAAATGCAAGTTGGCATATTTCAAAAACTGAGTTTATTGAGAGCTTTTAGAATGTTTTCCAGCACCGAAATAAGTGATGATGTGTACCCATAAAACTTAAAAAATTAATGTTCGTGCACAATTCACCTAAGCAAGAGACCAACACCCAAATCGCAAAATAGCAATCGCAATTCTTTTACGACTTAACATTTTTGTACCTTGAAAACGGTATTATTAGCTTAGTAATGGAATATTTCAATTAAAACTCTTCGCATCTTCACAGGTCCTTTAGATGTAAATTTTCAGTAGTGTAGAGATGATAATATAATAAAGACTCCGACTAAGCTAAGCGACATGCATTTGATAGCTGTAACATTTAATTTAATGTTTAAGGTTAAAATTTGATTAGATAATAATCATAGGACCCAAAAACTTTAACCACACAATGTACATACATAATATATCG
This sequence comes from Carystus phorcus, assembly GCA_018248895.1. Taxonomy (NCBI): domain Eukaryota; kingdom Metazoa; phylum Arthropoda; class Insecta; order Lepidoptera; family Hesperiidae; genus Carystus; species Carystus phorcus. Next base: position 8,564 of record DWJN01001802.1, on the reverse strand, counting down.
TTTTCATTGCATCACATCTAATAATATGAAGTAATTACTGGCGTAATGTGGTAACCATCAATTTTGAATAGTCTTTGGGTGTCGAAACTAAAGATATTGAAATGAGGCAATTTCCTTTAAGAACGCTCTTAGCTACATAATTATTGTATTGTTTAAAGTTTACGTTACAATCAGATCAAATAGAATAATAGTACTGCACTCATACAACAACAGTCTATACCTAATTCTGTTCTAATATCCTACACTTGTGCAGTTAAACAATACGTTCTTCGTTACTAAGGAGTATTATTACATTCCGCATCGCGGGCCAAATAATACAGACAACACGAACCCATTACTTTATAGACAGGGCTAGTTGGTACTCAGCAATTACATTATGCGAGTAAACCACCGGACGTTATACGTGGAAACGTGACTGCGGTCATGTGCCTTTTATAGATCGCAAACAATCTTTCCCATAACATTGCATTATGTGAAAGTACCGAGTCCAGATGAAACAGACAAAGATAGTGGTAGCCAGACCACATTCACAAGATTCAATTTATGTAGGAGATAAGAGGCTCTAGGTTTATTCCGTATTACGAGTATGTTGTGTGACGCTGCAGATTCTGAAGTGGACTCTTGAACAGACTGTTTGAATACGAATGACTGCTTTCTAAACGTAAATGTATCTTAATTTGTACAAAATACAGGCTTTCGTTTCAAATATTTCAAACAAACCATAAAAACTTGTTTAAGTAGAAATCTATTCCATTACAACCTGAACTACAAGTGTAGTCTCGCCGAATTTTTAACAATAATTTCAACTGAATATCAGAAGCGTTACAAGTTCATTATAATCTTAACTATCAACGTGTTCGGAGTAAAATGTTATTAAAGTATTCGCACCAATAAAATGCGGATATTTACTATCTGATGGCCGAATAACGTGTGAAATCAGCAAAGATTTCTACGTGCGAGGAAACGGGTAGCGTTTGTCTAAAACAGGTAGGCTCCTTATCGGTTGTTATAACCGTTATTAAAGTATAAAGTGAGCTGTACTCACGGATTCATATCAAAGATCATTTTATGACTTCTCAACATCATTGCTTATTCGTGAGAATTCTGTTTGACTTTGTAAGTGTTTCTAAAATATACCGTCAGCTGTTGTAACCCAATTTTAAGACCAATTTATTATTTCTCTGTTTAGATTATAGCGAATATCGGAGTAAAATTCAAATTTCGTTTGAACTAACGGCTTGTGCTTCGTTCGTTTCGGCTGTCTGCGCCATTCGTTTTGCACACAGCCAATAACTGTAACTTTTTTATTACGTCATTCTTTAATGATATCATTTTCCAATAATTTAAAAAGTTTAAAGAATATTTTAGGAGAGCAAATTTATGTAGGTATATTACAATATTTTTTACGCTATAAATACTCAGTGGGAGGTGATTTGCCGGACATTTATCCTTTCTAAATTTTAATTAATTTACCGTTTAGTAAATTTCGGAAAATGGTAAGGATCAGAAAAAAATATATAAAAAAATAATCGTTTTATTTGTTAAAGTCCAGTTAAAAAGCTAACCGCTACAGGTTTTCTTTTCGTGAGAAAAATGTTTAGACTATTGCGAACATTTTAAATCAAAATATAGCCAAATTGGTTTCTGTTACTCATTTTTATTTATACATAGTAAAAACTATAATAAACAATTTTAGTAGTAAACACGATAATTTCATACATAGCGTATCATTATCTCATTTAAAACAACAAATTATTTTAAATTGAGTAATCCCCGCAAACTAAAATAGTTATATAAATCCTGATGCGTAAAACAAATTAATGTACATTCTACTAAGTTATTGCTCCCGAGAGTAATTCATCTAACCTACCGTTGTACATTGAACGGCAGAATCGCGTTCAATAAAACACTGTGTCAGGTAGCGGTATGCGTTTTTTACTTCCTTATCCCAAGTTAGTATCTGATGACCAAGAGAAGCCGCGGAATGACAAACTGGGAGTTGAACGGATATAAAAAATATTATATACCTATTTTATTATTATAATATACCCTATTAGTAATCAAACGTAAAAGCATAATTATATAAGAACACATTTGTTTTGTTTCTGTTTATTGAAGTGCTGCTAATACATATAAGGGTAGATCTAGTCCGATCGATCATCTTAAATCAACTTTCGATTGTAACTCATCTACCACGTGGAATTGATGTCAAGCATTAACTTGTAATAAATTAAAAAACAAAACCACGTGTGGGATTGATATAATTTTGGTACCAAACCCTATTCCCGAAAATTCAGACCAAAGTTTCTAAAGACATCGTTGCTTTATATCCTACCATTTCAGTCTATAAAGGACAAATAAACACACGTTGATTTATACACATATAATAGGAGAGATTTAGTTCCAGTTGTATTTGTGAAGACGTAAACCTTGTTCCCAACGCTCCGTCGGCCATGTAAATTTAGACGTGTAAATTAGAAAGGAAGAGTTGTACGCAAGGATTTTGCACAAAGAGCGGAAACGAGATCACTTTTCGTTTCGTTGCTATAATCATAGTGTTCAAAATTGTCTTTAGTTTCTGCTTTATTGTATATTAAAATTGATAATCGTAATAAATGCACATTATTTTAATTCATTTTCTTTTCTGCTTCAATTATTCAATTTCAATTCAATAATGAAAAATAAATTTAAATGAATTGAGTCTACACAGTTAAATATAAAGGCATTTGTACATATTATGATACCCAACCATTTATGCTATAATAAATAATTAGTATAAATTATGTTGAATGAATATAAATTTCATGAAGTTATTAGCCTTATTAGAATTTTTTTTAATCGGTACCAATCGAGTTTTCTTCTTTAATTATACTAAAAACATTGCAAATACACATTGTATGTTGATATAACAATGAACTTGATGAAGTTTTTGAGAAGACTAATAAAATTAGAACTGTCATTGTTTGTACGCTAGTAATTTACGCAATAAACAGGCACGACTTGAAGCCATAATGATAGCGCCACCAACATCGAGCTTCGGATTTTTTACAGTAGCTTACATTTACTTACATATATGGATGACGATACTTGCAACCGTCTAACTGTAATGACCAGCAATACTATCACCTAACACGGATTGAGTTAAAAATGTCAATGTCACGCGCGGATTTATTGCTGACAGCAAGTATAAATAAGGTCATAGAGACATTGAACATCGCTTCATTTTGCACCAAGAACGCGAAAGATTCAACAAAGGCTGATCCAGTAGTAAGAAAAGTCATTAGCAGTATTTGGAGCATGCGAACGTGGGAAGTTGTCATTCGAAAGTCATAATTAAAACTTGCAATTGTCAAGTCAAGCCGATCCATTCATATCGTTGAGTGTAACTTTTCTCGCCGCTTCCGCCGCAAATTAACACTGTAACCGATTGCGGTATCATTGATCCGAGTTCTATAAAGATTCCGGTCACAATATCCGAAACGTGACCGTTGCTATTGTTTGCACTGCGGTTGAAATAGCTATAAGCGGACGAAAGCAACCCACATTAGTTACGAGTGGGTATGAATAACTTGACTGACAATTTCCCTCTTGTGACGTTGTTAAAACTTTATATATGTTTATATGCCACTGTGTTGCAGCCCGGAATGAATGCAAAGTTTGTCCGCGAACGGACAGCAAGCGAATGCAAGCCACGCACCGAGCGAAAATCTCACTCGTGACGTCAAGTGGCTCAGCATTCTCGAGTGTTTATTTATCAGAAGAGGAAATCAAACACTAACATGCTTTTATCTGAAGCCGTAGTCACGTCAAATGTAGTTGTGGCTCGAGATGGTTTTACAAAGAAGATACGGCTATAGGAATGTGCAGCACTTCGCACACGTGTATTAGTATCTACGGCACAATCAGTCGAACATGAGGCGTTCTCCAGCGGTTTATTTATATCGTGATAGTATAGATCTCAGATAACTGACAACAAACGAGGAATTCAGAGAAATGCTCTCTATGTACGCCGCGTGATGAAGAACACGCGCTCAACGATCTATCTTTCCCGGCTCTTCGCATACGTCGCAAATCTTCAGATAAGGCGATTGATAATTTACCTTGATAAAAACTAGCTTAAGCTATTGAAAAGGGCTATATTTTAATTATGTAATTTATTAAATATCATCTACAAAAAAATTATGAAGTTTATACAACACTGAAAGGTTAAGTAAAAAATTTAAAAACTTTTGGTTACTAAGACATATTTTGACTAATAGCAACACTAATAAATATCGATACGGCAGACAATCTGGTATATATTATATTTAATTATGAGTTACTTGAGCTTACGAACATGAAACTTCGAATAATTTGCTGTTTTTAATTTTTATCGCCTTGAATACAGTATTTGAGAATTTGACTTTAATCAGTTAAAGACAAAACGATATAACAATCATATACATATATAAAGATAAAAAATACTAAACGAGCGAAAGTTACTCCAAGATAACATTTGACCAAGAATCCCGTTGGCTAAAGTTACCAACGGGCGGAAAACGTGACCTCTGCAATCATAATAAAACAAGAAAATGATTAGGAAGTAAGATAAACGAAGAAGTCGAACATGCCGGTACTGGTGTGTTAAGTTGATGTTTATTATTCCATCAATTGGACCTGCTTATGCCTGCACCTAACAACTTTCCTTCATTACTATTATCACAATACCAAATGCAAGTCATTTAGGACGGGCCTACGGTCCTTAGTAATGAGGACCACGGCATAAATAGATATACAAGATTATAATGATGTGATTCTAATTAGTATTATAATGTATTAACATTTCAGTATTATTATTGTAAATGTCACTTAAAAATTAATTATGGTTTGTAGCATGGATTGTAAAAAATAATTCAATAAGGCATTGACTGAAAAGCTAGCGTCTATTTCGCTTTACCTAGCGCAATAGACCGCTAAATGTTGATCTTTAGTTAAGAGAAATTCTGAGTGTTTGGACTTTCTCAATATAATAAGTACAACGGTGAAATGACTTTGTAATTCAGTCAAAGGATGTGGATTTCAGCAATGTAAGCGCTTGACTGCATCACAGACAGATTTTATCACACAGTCTCTAGCAGAAGTAATATATCTCTAACTGCCTTTAAATACTTATATATATTTAGAAAACGTACGATATTTGATAATTTCACATTCAAATCGCCTATAACATTCTTTATAACCACGTTGTGGTTTTATTCTGTTTAAAAAGGTCAATATGTCAATACTGTATTATTTATACTGACAGTATGTTGTTAAAATAATTATTTTATTAACTTTAATATTACAAACGACTCAAGCCTATATAAGGTTAAACAATTACTCAAATAGGTCGACCACATACATAACGGAACTTCACCCAAAACTCCGTTAAAGATCCACTGTACTGATACGAAATACATTTCCGATAATTTGAATGGTCAATAGCTCAGATTGCGACATCTTTGAATGACAAACGATTTGATAATCGTTTTTGTTAATACGTGTTAATATATATAATAGCAATGGCTTTGTTTAGAATTATTAAAAGTAATTTTAATGTCAAATTAATCTCGCGATAATTTCATGTTATCGTGCAATTTGATATTCAAACAGTGAGGTATTGGTAAGTAAGTAACTAGACAGTGGACTACTCTATAAATTCATTTCTTTATTAAATTTGCGCTTCATAATGGTATGTAATCGAAACATTTAATCAACGATACGAAATTGGACACAAGTAATTAATTCAAGTTTACTACTTTACTACTACTACACGGGTAGTACTCGTATTATTAACGTCACAATTAATGATCAGTTAACCAACTATTAGTTAGGTCTATGAAATACTCGTTCATATACAACTGCTTAAGAGAAAGTTTATTCTGATCCCTGGCTTCCAAATTACAGAGGCTTATTTAAACAAATAATTCTAATCACATTCATCATTACGTAACGTGTCTTTATTGACTTGTGATGACCCCAATATCAATAGAAAAGCGAGATAATGGGTGAAAGCTGTGGAATTGAATCTGAAGGCCTCATCATTCGGTCTGATAACCTTAGATGCTATTGTAAGCGACCTACCACTAACCGAGCAACAATGAAGAAGAAAGACAGGTGCGTTGAGATGGCGTTTTCATGTAACGAAGACTGGGAATAGTATTACGCCATTCATACATAGCAATGTTAACCAAAACATATGCACATTCAGTATAACCGCGTAGTCTTGCACTGATCAAAAGATGCGCATTTATTATACCTGTATGCCATGTATTCAGAACATCACTCATCACCCATGACCCAAGGACAAATATTTATTTCTCACATAAATGGCTTGACATACATGACACTGAGACGACGTAAAAATACGACGACGTAAAATAATTATTACATACCGTACATTATTTACATCGAAATTAACCCAGACCTTGTATGGAGCCAATTTCATTTTTACTTCTACTAATTGCTCTAATAGCAGTTATAGCAATATAGACTCTGTAAAAAATCATGTTGTTATATGTTACTGTTTAAAAGTCAAGTCGGAAAATGCACAACAACGTCGTTTTTGTTTTTCATATTTGTTGTTATAACGGCGAAGTAATAAAAACTCTTTAAAAATTTAGTATCTATATATTACGATTACAGAAATATAAGTCTGTGATTAATGGACAGACAGATGTACAGTCCGACAGCGGCGTCTTAGTAATAACGCCCTGTTGACATCCAGAAAAAAAAACTTTGTTAGTAATTCTGAACTGCTAAGTTTTAACATTATACAAGTACTCCCGTCTTACAGAAACTTAACACGCCGTAACATCAATTTAGAGTAACTGTCATCTGTCAGAAGTATTCTATTTTTCAATTAAAAAGGCGCGAAGTTTCCGCTCTAATGGCCGCTAGTACAAAAATGCCTTTTCACAGCTACGGGCCCTTCGCCCACAACAATATCAACCCAAATTGTACATCGATAGCGTTCAACGCCTCCATTGTGTATCGGAATTTGTAACTAACGGGAGATCTTGCATTTGACTGTACAAACGTACGTAAGATGCATTTCGCTTAACCGTCGAACCACGATCACGGTATTACTGTACTTTTGCGGTTTTTGCCATCACTCAGTTATTTAATAAAAACTATATTCAATTTTCATATCTTTTACTGTTATACGCTCAAATGTTTTCGATAGATTTATCGCAAGAACAAGAGGCATAAGCGACGCAGTTGTATTAAAATATGTATTAATTTATATTTAGGTTTATATCTACATTTTAAATAACTAGTCATATAAAAACCTGTTATGTCTGAAACCGGCACGTTTATACTAATTATCATTATCGTCAGAAATTAAGGCACATTAAGTTAAACACAATATTTTTACTTATACGTAACTCTTTTGACCAGACTAGGCCACAATAAATTGTGTTATAGTACGAGACTCTAATATCATAACGAGGTCATTAATTCTAACCTTGAAATTGTACATAAAATATGAATATAAAGTAGAATTTAGTACTTGTCTACTTGATAACATTCTCTCTCTTGAATTTAACTGACTATCAATCATCGGGTATAGTCGCGTATAATCTTCAAAGGTCATAGGAACTCTCGGACCGTAGGCGCATTAGTCTCCACGGTAGTGTCGTGTTAGGAATTGTTCATACCATAATGACTATGTTACAATTGAACCAAGAGTCTACTAATAAACTTTAAAATTTTCCCGGTATTCTGTTATTAATGTTCAGCGTGCATTATATAACCAAGGTACTATATTGGGTGTATGTTTACGGACCGAACTGGTCATCTCACATTATGGAATGTTTATTTCACAATTAATATAACAATTTTGCAAATTCCTACTTGAAAAAATACTTATTTTATATATTAGCAAATAACATTTTAAAGTTTCTTCGTATTATTTTTACAATATTAAAGAAGATTTTGATGTAAAAAAAATAATGTCAAAGTTCCAAAAGCGTGGAGTGGATTTTTAAATGAACTGTGCACTTCAGAATTCAACTGGTGAAAAATTATAATTTTACTAAGATTTTTTTTTTACTTTTTACTCTCTCTTTCTAAAGTGTATATTGTACTTTTTATAAACCATATATTTTTTACTCGATGAATATTTAGACATGAATACGTTCAAGATTATATCGAGTGTACCGAGACTTCATATCCAGCAATCTGTAACAAACTCTCAGTGCGAACAACACCTAAGAGGTGAAGGGTTTGTGGGGCGTGCGAGACATAAACTGCGAGCGTGACTTCACACCACACGCGCTCTACTTGCCGGCACAACTCAATCGAGAGCCACCGGTCTCTGATTATCGTCCACCAGCCGCTTATGTTCAACTGCACAGAATGGTGACTGCAAATGATACGAAACCGCCTACGACATTCACTCAAGGTTTCTGAAAGGCTTATCAAAATATCGTTGAACTAACAGGCTTAGGAAACTCGGCCGAATTCATTCGAGTTTCTGAAACGTTGATTAGTCAATAATAAATCAGTAAACAAAATCGCATTTGAGAAACGATTAGGAGTAA
>DWJN01001801.1:0-16848 GCA_018248895.1 Carystus phorcus | reverse complement strand
ACTATCTTACACCAAAAGAATTTTTTAAATCGGTCCAGTAGTTCCTGAGATTAGCCCGTTCAAACAAACAAACAAACAAACAAACAAACTCTTCAGCTTTATATATTAGTATAAGATTTAATACCCAGGGGCACTTCAAGTAAATGACATTAGCCGCAAAGATGTTTCTAAACCATAGGTTTAGAATACATATATATATAAATCAATGTTTGTTTGTTTATTAATCCTTTATTGACTCTGAAATAATAAGAGATGTATTAAGCAATTTTGTTCAGAATTCTCTGTAAAAGGTTTTGGTACCTAACAAAATTATTTCGACTAGCTTTGACTAAGAAAAATTAGAAAAGGTAAATAGGTAATATTTTGCTAACGTATTCGTGAATTAAAAAATAGTTCTATAAAGAAGACGAAAAAAATACTTTCTATAAAATACTTTTCCGTCGAGCATATATTTTTTTAAATAACTGGCTCAATCTATAGCACAGAAACTACTAAAAAGATTAATTGGCATATCGTAACTTAAATCACGATAGATCTTCGATACATTCTATTACGGCAAACGTGTTTTGTTGCGGGACAATTAATTAGTGTAAAACTAAATAATTCTTCAATTTATAGAACGGATTGGTAGTAGAATCACATAAAACACAAGGATAATATAAAAAAGCATGGGTGAAAAATACGAAAACTCGTTAAGACCGACGTTCAAATATATTGTTATTAGAATTGTAAAAAATAAAAAATTTTGGATACCTAAATGTAAAGGCGTCAGCGTTCCCATTCAATCACGTCGGTTTCTTCATGTTAAGAGTGAATGTCTTCAACCCATTAACGGCCTAATACTGACCACGGGTCTCTCCTCATCACTGAGGAGGTCTAGAGCATACTTCACTACGCTGCTCCAATGCGGATTGGTGGAGGGGTTAGTGGCCAACCCAAGTGTCGGATGTTTTTAAGCCGCTCGAAGGCCTCCGACAAGGCTTGATGACTTCTATGTTCATAGCAACTGGGGCCGACGGCTTAACGTGCCCTCCGAAGCACGGAAACGCTCAAGAAATGTTTGCCACTAGCGGTTACCTATCCAGGTACCGACCGCGCCCGAAGTTGCTTAACGGATCGACGCGAGCCGCCGGGCTTTTAGCGCTTCAAGGGTAAATAGGCTTTTACTAGGTTGTTACGCTTTACTACCAAAGATCACATAACCACATACCATCAGGTGGGATTGTGTTCTAACATTAACTTATATTATGTAAAATATAATTCATAGTACCATTTTGAGTTCCGTCCATGTTTCAAGAAAAAATCTTCAAAGTATTCTTTTTCTATGATACTTCATATTATTGAATTTGTATTATTGTTGATAATTTATATGGTATACTATCGCCTAAAATGACGGAATTAAGTTAATTCATAAAGATTTACCACGACGTGGACGTACTTTTGTTATGAAAAGTTATATACACGAAAAACTTAACAGCGCCAACCCTGATTCAGACATAAATCATGTTTCCCCGTAGATCGCAATTGCCTCATCAACATACTAATGCCACACGCCAGATGTTCTCACTCTTATGAAAGTCTGCTAGACTTGGATGGATAAATGCTGTAAATACCTAAGAGTTTTATTATGCGAGGCACTCCGGAAAACCTCTCAATCTCTCACTAGACAAGAAAATTGTAATAAAAAACTAGCGAAGTGATATTCCTTTGTTCTCCTGAAACCACATCTAGCCTCGACTTTATGAAGCAATTACTTTTTCATTATTACCAGTCTATATACATATAATAAAATCTCATTGAATGATGTCTGTACTTGAAAGATATTCACAAAAATATTATTAAATGTATTTTTAATCGATTTAAAAAAAAAAGGAGGTGATTTTCAATTCGTCTGTATTTTTTTAAGTATGTTACGAGTACTTCATAACTTTTACTGGGTGTAACGATTTGGATGTTTCGTTTTTTTTCAAAACTGGTGCCAGTCTTGTGGTCAGCTGAGCAACACAAAAGAGATTACAGATATTATGTTTCAGTCAAGAAAGGAGAATAGAATGATACATGGCAATAATCGCTCACAGCTAGTATATAACAACCGAAACGAGCCTGTGTGTATGTGTATGTGCCATGTATTTTCTGTCAGTCAGTAACCATTAGTATTTTAATAACTGGAGTCCAGAGTTCTTTCTAAAAAATATTTGGCTACCAAAATGGTAAACGTGTTGAAATATTTCCGTTTTAAAATTATATATATATATTTTTTAATTTTCGTACCAAGTAATTTCGTGTTTCCCCTATAAAAGTAATAACTATTTTAAAGATGTACCAATTACAAAACCATTTAGCGAGGTTCTCGTAGACGCGCTACGGAATTGTTATGCGTCCTATAATGCCTTTTTTGTCTCCGCTTCGTTAACAGAATTGCACTAGAAGGCGTATACGAATTTAATCACGAGCATTCGCAACAAAGGATTTCGCTAATGACTCGGGAATTGCATCTGTCTATACCATTACAAATATTATCATGCGTCTGTCTACAGATGACTATAATATTTTTATACCTGTCTATTATTTCTTTGTATATATTAAGAAAGGAGTGAGAAAGTTAGTAGGTACCGGCACTCTTTATTTTTATTGATGTCCTAAAAGGAAATAGATGCTATAAAACCGTAACGGGTCTGTAATCGCAAATACATACCTATATTAGAAAATTCATAAATAGGGGTCTTTATATTACACGCAAGAGAACCCATAACAATGTTTTTTTAATTTTGTCTGTTTGTCTGTATGTCTCTATGTTTGTGCATGCTAATTTTAGCTTACTGATATCGATAGCAAACGGTTTATCCGATTTGAATGCAGTTTCCAGGATTATATTGTGATGGGCTTCATTTAACAATTATTGCGTTTTTTCATTTAAATCGGTTCAGAAATAAAGATGTTGTGTCAATTTATGTCCATCAATTATTGACTGTTAGAAGACGAAACGAAGATGGCTGGATCATTTAGTTTATTATTAAACATGTTGATCTATATAAATTTGACCCTTTGATTTTTCTAACTATCAAGCCCGAGATAGTTTTCATATTTTTCAGTACAGGAAAAGCAGTACATACATCGATATTTACATACACCGATACACAACATACATTGACGTACTCGTACATATACATATGTACGAATGTGTGCGTCACCTCCAATCACTCTCGCGGGTTTACCACAAAAGCGACGCACATGAGCGATCTAATGAAAATAATTTTAGTACGTAGTTTTTAACTCCATTAGCCGTATTATATCCGCCGACTATTCCCTTCGGCCATTCTGTAATCAAGTTCTGTTTCGGATAGCTGTAATTGAAAATGTCGAACGGTGCGATGTTCATTTTCCACTAATTAATCGCTGTGATGACATTGCATCCCCGGTCCCTCGACACGCACGGTATCTACTCAACGGCTATGAATACGTCGTTCATCTCGGTAATATACGAACTCATTCAAAGTTTACATAATTATCTTATATAGCTAGTTGAAACGAGAAACGTTGCTTTGCCATATAAGTTATTTTTAGGGAATATTGTAGTGTAGACAAAAATGGTTATTAAAAATTGGGGTTGGTGATAGAAGGTTGAAAATGTATGGTTGTATGTATTATTTAATGCTAAAAAATGACCAAAAAATAAAAAATAAATGTTAGGGAGACAACCCTTATCACAAAATCGATAGAAGTCGATTCTCCGACTTAGTGAATATGAATATAAAATTTCATAAAAATCGGTCAAGCCATTTCGGAGAAGTATGGTAGATAACTAACATTGTGACACGAGAATTTTATACATTTTATATGTCATATGAATTTTCATTGGTGGTAAGGATAGTTCGAAGTTTAAATCACGATGAAAATTTAAATACCAAAAATAAAAGAATAAAAAAAACAAACACGCATCTGCTCAAGTTTTATTTTCTACTGCCGAAATTTCACTAAATCCCGCACGATTCTTTGAAATAATAAATGATTAACAAGACATACTCGTAGCCCCTCACTAGGATTCGTTGTGACGTGGGTGCCCTGGACAACATACATATATACATGGACACACACCCAGACCGAGAATAGGAATTTAAACTTATCATTCAATTCTGCCTCACTGGGAATCAAATCAAGGACTGTTCGAACGGCAGTTCCTTTTGACATGAGCTTAAAATTTAATAAGCAAATATTTTGAATAATGTAAATATCTAACATACTCGACCTGGATAAGTGTAGCGATCAGTAATCTTAAAGACACATTAACATTATTCTCTTGTGTTTCCACCTTCATTATCCTTGGTTCATAGTTTGCGGTTTATAGCCAAACTTTGATCGTTAGCACCGTTATGAGATTTATCATAAAAACCTTTAATACAAAATTGATATTGTTCCTGCTCGTATTTTCTAGTAAGTGGTAGTATATCTTAGTTCGTGTTATTTTATGTCTTTAACTATAGGCAGGCAATACAGTTAATTACTTTAATTAATATTCTTTGTTGGTACATGAAACCGATAGTAGCACTAGCACAAAATGTAACTGATCTTCATGTTAATTATGGCTGAACATATTTTTATGGTAAAACTTGACTAAGTAAAAACTTACTAAATAATGCTAAGTCAACGAGGGCTAAGAGACCCAAGAATGTCAGTTAAGAAAAAATAAATGTTGATATTAGGGTCTGCAATAGGCAGGCTCACAGTTACTTCTTGGTCAGAAGACTACTTCTCAACAGGTTTTAACTTCATAAAAGAGAGGATTTGGTTGAGCCAATCAGTAATAAACTACATAGATTGTCACAATATTTTTAGACTAGGCATGACTTTGAAACGTTTTGAAGAAAAACAGGGATTTAACGCCGAAGTCGAAATATAGAAAACAACCTCAACAATTAACTTTCTACTGATTTAAATGAGTTTCAGACGATGATAAAGATTTTTTTTAATAAAACAAATTTTGAAACAAACGTACAGACGTTGAGTATCTATCTAAATCCCAACAAGCGGGATTGAGTTAGAACTAACTGTAATAGAAAGGCGTTACCTGAATTCCTCAGGGTCTTTGATACAGTAGAGTAAGTTGCTGCACCCAAAAAGTACTGTAAATAAAGTATCAATACCACAGTCGCAATCGAATCAAAAGATAAATAAGAGAGCGAAAATCAGCTCCCAGTACACTTTGATCTTACCTTCGGTTGCATTAAAATTTACATATTTCCCGTTTCTATTTGCGTTTTCACTTTGATGTCCTTTTCAATGTGGTTCGTATTCAGTGAGAATCGATCTATGTTTGGTGAAACTTGTTTGTGTAAAGGCGTCCCTAACTAAGTTTGCATCCCTTTGTTTATTTCAAAAGAACGCGGAATATTAGAATACTTTGCGCGCGCATTTAATTTTACGTGAAATATGATGGTTTGAATATTTCGAACGCTTTTAAAGTTAGTAACTTCTCTCGTAAACATCGATGGAGGTATACAAATGGAATTTTTAGCCGTCGAGTAGTTATGAAGCAAGTTAGCACAACCATTGGCAGATTTGTAGCTGTAAATTATTTAATGGGACAAAAATATATTGATTTCATTTGGCAAATTGTGAGTCTAGACGTATCTAACACAACTACAATTTTGCTACAAGATAATAATTTACTTTCACTTGTGAATGTGAATACGGTTTTGTGATTAGAAGACAGGCTCAAACAAAGTTTGTTCACAAGATGTGATTTAAGCAGTCTCCGGCTCGTCGCAATCAGACGCGTCTATTGTGTTTTGAACAACCCGTCAGCCGTCAAGTTTAATGTTGTCTACATTTTTACCGAATAGGCACTAAGTGTAAATGATGATCGTTGTATACTTTAGGTCGAATAAAATGTAACAAAATATGTATGGAGATCGTTATGAATTATTCATTTGATACAAGGATGACTAAGTATTTGCACGTTCAATGCACGTAAGTATGAAGTACAACGTTGTTATGAAATATTTGGCCTATTTTTAACTCAGTCTCGGTATATCCAGCCTGGAAATAAGAATACTAGGACCGATACCCAGCCGAGCGATACGATTTAGATAGGATAAATAAAAAAGTTTTACCTCAGTCCCGAATGCGTTGTCATTGTTAGAAATACCCGTTTATAATCTTGATTAAAGTAGATTTATACATATGGAGATTTCAGAGCGTATTTTGGTTCTTTAATAATTCCTAATTAATAAATTAATAATTAATAACTACTTCATAGTGAATGAGTATATTTCTAAATTTAAAGGTATCGCCCGGCGGCTAGCGTCGATCCTAAGAGATCGACGGAGTTAAGCTACGGCGGGTGCGGTCGGTACCTGGATAGGCGGCTGCTAGTGGCAAACATTTCTTAAGCGTTTCCGTGCTTCGGAGGATACGTTAAGCCGTTGATCCTGGTTGTTATCCATAGATAGCAGTCGTGAACAAGTTGGAAGCCTTCGGGCGGCATAAAAACTTCCGACACTTGTGTTGGCCACTGACCCCCCTACCAATCCACAGTGTAGCAGCGTGATGGAGTATGCTGTACATATCCTCAGTGATGAGACGAGATCCATGCTCAGTAGTGGCCCATTAATGGGTTGATGCCATGAAATATTTAATCCAAAATTGGGAATAAATCTTTAATTGATGTCTTCGTGACGTACATACGTTCACCTTTATTACAATAGACTTATGCGGATCTCCATATTTATTACGTAAAATAGAAACATGTATAAAACTTGTGAAGTTATTTCTGTATTGGGTATATTAATGTGATGTATTAATAAGTACGTACAGAAGCAATAAATATTTCTTAAGACACTTTTCTCTTGTTACGCTTTCAGTAATGATAGCGAGGGGATCTTCAATCTCTCGAGACGTTCACGCGATTTCTACTTCATATTATACTTCGCTACTTTTTTCACTTGATATTTATCTCAATGATCTTCACGTTGTTTTCTGTTATATCTCTGACTGAGAGAGTAAAAAATTACAAGAACATTTAATTTTTAAATAATTTTATTACAACTATACCCTACAATCTAATAAATGCACTGCACTGAAGATAAATATTTACAAAAGTTTCGTAATTAGACTAGTCAGAGTTTTTGAGCGCTTCATAAGTAAGTAGGTGGCAGATAACTTTTCATGGAAGGGCCCGCGCGACCTAAGGGTGGTAAATTTTGTGTTTGAAATGTCTTAAACCGTGACGAATCTGTCATAACCTGATCTTTGTTTTGTCCCGTAGTCTTTGAATTACTGCTTCGTTGAAGTACTTTGTAATTCTTAACGATACCTCTTAATTCCTGCTGTTTTTGATTGTTTAAGACACGTAAATTGTTTTGAGTTTCTTCTTCATCCAATTGTTCCTCTTCCTCGTATCTATTACTTTCAAAAGGGATAAACGAGGGATTAATTGCAGGTCTCTCAAATCTTTGATTTATCTTATCCGAATTTGGTAATTTATTCTTTAACTTTAATTTATTTGATTCGAAATGATTTTTTAAGGTTATGTAGTTTAAGACATCTGTAATATCTAAAGGCTTTTTTACAATATTTTGTATTTCATTCTGAGGTTTACTTTGATATTGAATAAATTTCGGTGTTTTATCAAATTTAGGTTCTAAACTAATTTTATTATTATATTGTTTTATGGGCTCTTCGGTAACTTTTGTTTGCTTATTTAAATCATCATGGCCGGGTTTAAATAAGCTTTTCAAGAAATAGTTATCTTTGATTATTTTTTCTGGAGTTAACTCTGTTGTGGTTGTTTCTTGAGCATTTTGTTTCTCTAAATCAAAATTGTTTATTGGTTTGAAATTGTTTTTCTCGTCGCTTTGAATAAAATCCGTAAACTTAATATTGCTGTTAACATTCAAAATATCATTAACTGAAGTAAAGCTTGAATCTTTGTTCTTAGTTTCACCTTCAAAAAAATTTGTTGTAACTTTTCCCTCACTTTTTCTGTCGTAATTATCATTTACGTAACTTACTGGTGATACTGTAGTGGTGTAATAATATTGGGGTTTTAACTTTACAGACTCATGAGATGCCTCGGAATACCCGTAAGAATTAGTAGGTAGTGATGTTGTAGATACATAATTATTACTAGCATACGCTAATTTGTCATTCTGCTGTTTATTTTCCATGTGTTTGCTCCAGTCAGAGGGATCAGTATAAGGCATCATAACTTCTGTGGCAGATATATGTTGCTCATTGAATGAAATGTTCTTTATATTTTTATGATCATTCCGTTCACTATTATACTCAGTTGGTTTACTAGTAGTTATATAACTATTATCGCTTGTTGAAAGATTCAAAATCGATGATTCTGTATTCGTAAGTTCCTTATTTAAGGATTCACCTTCACGTCTGGAATCTTCATTATGATGTTCTAAAAATCCACCTCTTATCATCTTAGTGTACTGTTCCGGGGACATATTATTAAAATTTATTATAACGTCATCTCCCTCACCGAACGATCTTGATATTGAGTTTTTATTAGGATGCTGGTTTTCAATCGCTCCATTTGCATTTAAACCATATTGCCATCTCCATAACGCTTTATTATTATCTTGATCAGATTCTGAAGAACTTGCTTCATAATTCATTAGTTGTGGTAAACTTGGCTTTTCGGTTGCAAAAATTCTTTGAAGTTGGTGACCTGTATTCAAAGATGGTTTATGGGCTCCCTGAGATGCTAAAAATGTTATTTGCGGAGCGATTGGTCCATTACTGATTTTTCCTTTATTGGATTGGTCTAATGAAAACTCAAAATTTGGTTTAGCACTTACTTGCGAATTTTCATCAGTTCCTACTTTATTTTGTAATACTGATGATTGTGTCAGTCCAAATGAGAAGGCCTCAGGGGTCCGGCCCGTAAATAAGTTTCTGGGTGGTGGTAGTGAAAATCGATGTTTTTCGCTTTCACTATGTTCATACTCTTTTTCGTTATCTTGCCAAGATTTTAAATGAGCAGGTTTTTTGGCTTCTTCCGCCAAATTATATTGAATAGCCCTGAGATAAATTATACTTGATTAGTGGTAAATGATTAACAGTAATAACAAGAGCATAATAATTACAGGTAAAATGAGACTACGTGCTCGTTTGTTTTTATGTGTACTGTATTACGTGTTTTTTGTGGTTTTCAAGTGTAGTTTTAAAAGTATTTTTTTTTCTTTATGTAGTTTATAATAATCACAAACCACTTATGGTGAAAGAAAGTATCAACTGGATAATTACCTATGCAACTACGAGTTCTCTGAATACATACGTAGCCTGTTGAGATGACTTTTGATTTGAAAGTTGAAAAAATGTGACAAACATTTTTATAAAGTTACCTTTGAATGATTTCCGGAATTGGTGGTGCAACGGGTAGGTGCTCACCAGTAGCTCTATATCCATTAGAATCAGCAACATAATGTACTGTATATGTTTGGCCGTTATCGCCGACATAAGAATAAGAACCTTCTACGACTTGTTCCTCTTTATCAGTCCCTGAATTTTCCATTCGACTATGTTGAACATAATGGGTCTGATCAGCTCCTAGAGCTCTGAAATATTAAAACAAATAACTGCATACTAATAAATGAATAGTAAATATTACTATTTTTGTAAATAAGTAATTGATGTAAACTTACTCATAGCTAAAACTTCCATCTAGATCCATTTCATTAGATAAACGAAGAATTGGAATTGCTGGTTCTGTTGTAGAATAATAAGCAATCGGCGATGCATTCAGTTGAGAAGCTAATAACGATGCCCTTCTAATTTGGTCAGCTCCCTGCTCATTTTTTAACATTTCGCTTGAAATTATCATTCTTCTTTGAGAGGCTGGGGTTTGATTTACTGGAGATTTCTGGGTAACTGTATGAATTTGAGGTGAGAATTTGATGTCAATCCTATCAATTGGATGTTGATAATTAAAATTCTTTGGAATTGATCTCATTTCTCTCTCTTGGGTAAATTCATTGTTTATGTCCGTTTTACTGTCATTTTTATTTCGAAAACCAGGATTTGGGTTATGTGATATTCGAAGTTTTTCATCCGACTCATTTTCATCATCCTCTTCATCTCTATGAGGTGCCATAGAAGATGACATGATCATCGGAAATGGCGTTGGATATATCGATGGTACTTTTGTAGCAGTTGGGGGTAGAAAATGAAAAGGTAATTTATTACCATTGTTCATAGAATAGAACGGTATCGTAGTATGAGATTCGGGAGGCAAATATATCGACTTATCGGAACCGAATAATCCATTTGGTGTGTTCGGCGATTTATATTGCGGTGGGAAAGGAAATTGTTCTTGAGGCAGCTTTTGACAACAATTTTTATTTGTGAACCACAATATAATTAATATGTGGTATATCTGAAACAAATATTTTTAATATAATAATGTCACTTACGTGATAGTGATACAAAATAATCCATAAATATTTATAGCACTGCCACTTACAAGCTTCATTTTATGGTGAAGCTGTATATATCGTAACAAAAATGATTTTACGTCACTCTTTTACCCGAGGAGAAAATACACTGATAATGAAAATGAATTCCGCATATATTTATACACACGCAAGAAAAGCGTGGCCAGGCATTCGTGAAATATCGCTCAGTTACAATCTTGTTTTCTCCTCTTATTGCAAGACACTTTTCCCGTCAGAATTTAATTTCTATAACTTATTATATGAATATTGATCATAACCTCTTTTTAAGTTTAATACATAATTATAATCGCCGTCCACTTCAAAAAAACTTCATGCTTTTAACCTAAGATTTATATGGAATCTTATAACGATAAGAAATAGCTTGGTGTCATTTTAATATTAATTGTATACATGTTTAATATAATACTATTGTAGTACGTAAATAAATAAATAATTTATTTTGATTAGAAACTTAATTATGTTGCCACTGAAAGAATTAGGGGTCGTTAACGTTATTTGTTTCTTTATTGCACAACTTCAGCAAAGAATTAAAACGAGTGTTACAATTGTTTTAATATTATCTATATAATTTAAAAAAACATTCACAGTTAAGCTAATCATTTTACCAGTGCAAGAAAATATCAATAAAATATTTAAATTTCTTACCTAAATAGTCCCAATTCTAAATAGTCGCTTGCTATTTTTACATAAGCACTAGCGGATTCTGCAAATGTTATCCTGAGATATAAAATAAACTAGTGGATGGAATTATGACTCTACTGAAACACGAACAAAAATGACATCGAATAGAGTAGAATTATTTAGGTGAAGTTCAGTGACATACATACCAACAAAAGTGTCATATATTAATAAATATAATCGTAACCCTCCAAGATGATTAAAATGATTTTATAAATCAAGAAAACCAATTATTGATCGTGTTTTTCTGCATTCAGACAGTTTAATTTATAAAGATTAAACTCATTTCATCACTTTTTATTTTCAACGCCTTCGGTCGATAAACTCGTCAATACATTGAAGATCCCTGTATGTTTGGCAAACCTAAATGATGCAACTTAAGTAATGGCCAGGGTCATTGTCCTTCCAAACCGGTTTTTTTTGTTCTGTAGCCTCAAGAATATTCTTCGGTTCTAAAGTAGAAGTTTCATTTTAATCATAAAACGTTACCGCTGTTATTGAGACAAATTAAGCTATGTTAAAATTAATAGACTCAATTAATGGTTACATTCTATTATTTGGTGATTGTAAAGCTGCACAGCTCGGTGAGAAGCATATTTGTCTAAGAAATGATATATGTAGTTAATCTTATTATCAAATTATACACAAAACTAATACTGTGGATTTTAATAAAAAACATTTTCATCGACACATTACATTTATTAAAATTATCTACGATTACATCACACATATCACTGGCTTTGAACATTTTCAATATATCACAAAATGTTTCATAATTCAACCAGCAATCGAGTTCACAATTTGTATCGTGATCAAGATTGCTGTTAATAAAAATACCTAACGTAAATATACAGAGGTAATATTTCTCTACATATACTAGTAAATGTTGGATTTATGTTGGCATCGTGTTCTTTACATGTCTAAGTGCTAAATCCAGTTGGTATTTTGAAACATTGTCATGTTGCTTTAACGATATTTTTTTATTTGCCGTATCCAGAGGATGAAGGATAATTTTCTTCAGGGTATGTCTGTTGTTGGGGTGGTGTTGAAGGTTGTTGGGGATAGTAAGTTTGTTGAGGTTGCTGAGGATACTGTTGTTGGGGGTATTGTTGTTGGGGGTATTGCTGTTGAGGGTATTGTTGTTGAGGATACTGTTGTTGAGGGTTTTGCTGTTGAGGGTATTGCTGTGTAGGGTTTTGCTGTTGAGGGTATTGCTGTTGAGGGTACTGTTGTTGAGGATATTGCTGTTGAGGGTATTGTTGTTGAGGGTATTGTTGTTGAGGATATTGTTGCGTAGGATATTGTGGGCGAGGCGGTGTAGGTTTGGAAGGTGCCGGCTGGGGCTTCAGTGGTTTGGGAGGTTGTTGCTGTTGTGGATAGGTTCCACCTTGTTGAGGTTTGTTCTTTTCAGCTTCAGCTTTTTGTGCCTCTTCCTTCGCATTTTGTTCGATGGACCTAATAAAAGAAAATATCAATTAGAAGCGGATAATTGATTGAATCATAATCATTTATTACAATAAAACATCTGATATCAGTTTGCTCTTTAGGAGAGTAGACATAACTATATACATTGATTTTAATAATATAGGATTTGTTAATATATCACAACCACTTTATTTATTGGTACATTTAATGAATACTGCGGCGTTCTTAAATAAATTTTATTTAATGGAAAATGCCATAAATAATCAGTAATTACGTTAAAGTGGTGAGGAACAAAGTCTCTAATACAAACATTTCATTGTAGCGTACATCGTGCTTATTTATTTTATATTTTTCAGATCTTATCATCATATGTGTTATAGTATAGTAAAGATTTTTCAGATATAATATGCCAAAACTTCATATTAGCGACAGTATGTAACTTTGAATTATTTGATATGAACTTCTGACTATGATCTATATTTTTACAATATTTGTTTTGAAGAGTTAAAAGATCACTCGTCTGGGGTATAAAATTTATTAGTACTATATTTTCTAAAGTGAAATGTTAAATAACATTTTTGTATGGTCAACAATATGGCGGAATAGTTTTATGCATTTCGCCGAATACCGCGACGTGGTTTTTATTTTGTCCTTTTTCGGGATTCATTTTGGTCCCAGTGTCGATATAGGAGGAATGCGGTTTTTCAAGATGCGTCTGTTGTCTGGCCTTGTGGCCAAAATAAATGTTCCAGACTTGACACTGTTTTAAATACGGATTAGGATGCACGCTTTTGATTAGCTCTTTCATTCGTAACTTAGGTATATTAAGCGGTTTCTTTGTGTCAATATAAAATATGTGTCGATGGGACTTCGATAACGTAAGTCCATTTGTTAAAACCCAACAAGATGAATTCTTTAAATAAAATTTTTAAAACCTGGAATTTTAGCACTTTGTCTCTTTTAGAAAGAAAATCTGTCACGAAACCACATATTTGAATATATTCAAATCCACTTTAATGATGTTATTTCCGTGTCGATACTCATAAATTTTCTGTTAAGGTAGTCGTTCGAGTCGTGTAAATGTAAATTAATTTGCTAGTAACGGTCCATGACCATTTAGATGTTTTTAGATACCATTTTACTTTATTATTGATATAATTATCGTGTGAATTAATTTCGTATTTATCTTGGAAAGTTTATACTATTCCTTCCAATATTAATTTAATGGAAGAGTTTGGAGAGCTTTGAACATTCTGCCGAATGATATGAAGCGACTATTTCAGAATTCTGTACATAAGAATTAAGATAATGAAAAGGAACCCTTATGGTGACATCATGCCACGCGGTTTTATCAGTCTAAATCGCGTGGCTCCACTTTTCTCTTAATGATCCATGTAAGTAAATTGACACTGAATCCCAGCGAAATCCAAAGCAATCACAGTGACCTCAGGTATACATATATGTAAATTGGTCGTAGATCTATTGCTATTCTTATTAAGTTGGGTATCCTTAAATAGTATTGTCGAACCTTGAAAAGATTTAGCACTAGATACTTACGCTTGAATCGCTGGTGGGATCGGTGGGGGTTTCGGAAGATGGTCACCAGTAGCGTGGAATCCAGTGTCATCAGCCCAGTAAGTTACTGTGTAGACCTTGCCGTCAGCACCAGTGAAGGAGTACCAACCCTTCTTGACGATGCTCTCGTTTTCGGTATTCGGGTTCAGGGCGTAACCTTCCTCAGCCACATGGGTACCGTCAGCGATTTCATATCTAGAACAAAATAATATTTTATTTATTTTATATTTAAGAGCGATGAAGAGTGATTCAATATAGGTCCTTAGTTTTGTTGCCATACAAGACAGGATTGGCGAACAGTTTTCTATTGATTTGATAGCAATCTTGCTTTATATAATATTATATGGAAACTAAGTCCCATTAAGTAAAAATCCAAGCTATACAAAGATTATGAGTATTTAAGGGTAGATTCGATCAAACGTCAAAATAACAATCCATCGAATAAATGAGCTGTGAACAAGTAAACCAATTAAAAACAAAATATAGTGTTAATAATGCGCCACTTAAGATTTTATGTGCACTTAATTTAGCTGGATTATAATGATATCAATCATCATTATCACGTCAACGAACAAACAAAGGATTTATTCGTATTGTACATTTGTAGTTAAGTTAAGTTCGCCCTAAGTGTCGTATTTCTATTTAACATTACATTTTACACAAAACAACTATGTTAGGAATTAATATTGTTTAGAATCTGGTTCCTAAACCGGTTCCTCGAGAAAAAAGTATGTAACAAAGTCCAAATTGTCTAGTAGTTAAGCTTGCGCTATAATGGTTCTGTATAGTACATTTCTGATTATTTTATAATTGTGCAAAGAATGCATTCAGTGTGTAGTTATAAAATAAAATATTTTAAATCGTTCCTAAATTTTAGTAACGATAAATGAAACCGCAATGGAAACTACAAATATCCATTGAAAAGTATAGTATATTAGATAGTTAGCTTTGATAAGTATTTACCAAAGAGTAGAATAGTAGTAGTAGAGTAGTAGTACAATACGTTAGCTTAGGTTATCGTTAGCCCGATTTGAAATACAACTTTTGCCGAAATTTAATAGCTGTAGCTAGTGAACTGATATATACTCAAATTAATAGATAAAATAGTTTTATATTACAAGCGGAACCCTAAGAACTATGAAGCATTGACAGATGAATGAACGCGGTCTCAAAAATTGGACAATAGATTGGTACAACAGTATTAACATATGTTCCTTTAGATTTAAAATTGAAAATAATATTACAAAAAATATATGTACATTTTTATGTCTCGGTTTTATTTATATTTTTACAATTTTATAAAAAAGAATGGATACTCGACGTTAATAGGATATGCACGTAATTAAATGGAACAAACACTACAAACCCACATTTGTGAAGAACGTCACTCGTACTGCATAGCTTAACCGCGGCTATTCTGTTCTCAATGATGCTACAGTTTTTGTTTCTACGAAATAACGAGCTGCTTACAAAACAGAAAGAAAAATGAAACAGCGCTTCGGTCCTCGGCTGTTTGATATCACGGAATGTTACTTCAAAGAGATGGCATTGAATATTGTAATATTTTGGTAAACAAGCCATTATTATACTTTTGCTATGAACTAGTATATTTAGATACTATACTCGAACACTTGAATTTTTATATGAATCTATTGTGTGAGTCGTAAATTATTACATTGATATATGTTCTATACGATAATTGTACGAGTGACCAAACGGATGCTTCAAGTATACATCAATTAAGTTCGGTCATGATTGTAAGAATGTATTAGGTTAAAAATCATTTAAAAATGTATTAGGTTATACAAGGTGATAAAAGTTTATGGCGCATTTTAAAATATACAATGTTATGCGGTTTAGGTGAAAAATTAACGGTTAAATTGGCAATAAAATAACCGGATTAGATGTCGATTTTGCAAAATTTATAACGACTACTTTACAATAGTTCGACAACCTGTGTGGCTGTCTTTTAATGATCTTAGGGTCAAATTGTTTTCATCGGAAATATTGGACTAGAGGAGTCTTTATAGTTGATAATTACAGCATAAATATCGTATTCCTCACTCCATATTTTTTTATGTTACAGTACGTAATTATTGAATAAATTATATATATAAGAAAAAATGCATTGTGTTAGTTTTAGTCATTTAAAAAGAAGGTCAGCATTTGTTGTTTTTTACTTTCTTTGTCACCATTTTCGTATTAATAATATTAGTTATAATGACTTGGAATAAAAAGTAATAATACTAATATTTTGTGATACAATCTATATTGATGATATAATTAAATCACACAAACTATACCTACCAGACCAGTACCACCAAAATATACATATATTATAACGTTATTGATTTTCTTTTTCGAATTTAGATATGCAAAGTACATTTCATTCATCGCTGTTTAGACACTTCAAGTTGAATAACACTATTTAAAATTATGTTAAATATTTGTAGTATAAATATAATATATAAATAGGTAGCTTATGTTGAGTTAGATAAAAGTGCAAATAAAGACTTACTCGTATTTATAGCTTCCGTTCTCTCCAAAACTTTGTTCATTTTTGATAACTGGAATCGGCGTAGTTGTCGTGGAAGTCGATGTCGGGGGTTGCCAGGTGTTTTGCGGTTTGTTGTAGTTGTTTGAGGGTGTGTTGTAGTTGTTTGAGGGTGTGTTGTAGTTGTTTGAGGGTGTGTTGTAGTTGTTT